>CM067321.1:64129718-64372414 GCA_034231615.1 Meghimatium bilineatum | reverse complement strand
TCCCCTGTTAATACATTCACCATGTAATAGACTTAACACGTAACTGCTTTTTAAATAGAACATACCCCCCAACCGCCCATAAAAGAGACTATTACAGTATACATGTATTATCAGACACATTCTAAATATAAATCAACCTATTTTGGGTGTTCCCTAGAATTAATATAAACAATGTTCTGAATGTATACGGAACATTCTTGATTAGCATACCTTCTACATGAATCTGTACACTTCTTATATGCACGTGTATATACCTTTTGTTAGACAATGTAAGAATGGATATGTGATAATACAATATCTGTTACACTGTTGTTACATAGTGCAAGAAACATTTCATGACATTTAGATATGCATTTCTTTCTCACGACGTGGAACATGTCATTATTCAGATATACAGTAATGTTGGTTTAATGTGGGCATTACTTCTCAGGCAGCGGCTCTCAACCTGTGGATCGCAACCCATTTTGGGATCGACGACCCTTTCACATGGGTAGACAAAGAAAACCCAACTGTATGATGGGAGGGGGGGTGGTCACCAAAGCATGAGGAACTGTATGAAAGGGTCGCGGCATTAGGAAAGATATAATCTAAAGTAGACATTTGACTGCTCCTGAAATTGTTTTTCATTGGAAACATTGTGTGGACGGTCAATGATTTTGACGGGCTATTTAAATGATTCACTTTAGAAGAATGATTGCCAATTTAGCCCACGAAATATATATATATTCTGTAAGAAATGAAACATGTTTCAAACGTAGCCATCGTCGATATAATACCTTGGGCTAAATTGGGAATCATCCTTTTATAGATATATATATATATATATGTATATGATTAACCGGAGACGTAAAGTTGGGGAGATAGGGAATTAAATGTCTTTTTATTGTGTGTGAGAATGTGCAAGCCTGCGATGAGATGTACAGTGAGATGAAACTGATAAACCTTACATAGCTCCAGATGCGTCCACATTTTTATCTGAGATATATGTAGTCGAGTGAATGTTGATGCTTCATCGCCTGCTGGCTCTTGTATACAAGTTTGAGGTAGTTTAGAAAAGGCGTGTCCATTCTGGTAAACAATTCGCTTTTCTCTTCTGGTGAATAATTCTGTTCAGAAAATCTTCTTCGATGAGTCGTCGGGGTCTCAATGGGCGCAAGGAACAGCCACACTGTCGAATGTCATTGATTTAAAAGAATACTAAGGAATTATGAGAAGGGAGTATCGCAGGGAGAGTGATAGCCTAGTTCATAGTGAGCTTGCTTTTTATCACCAGTTTACAGCGGTGCCAGGTTCGAATCCACATCCAGATAAATAACTAATCAGGGTTGGGATTTCTTACTTTACACGACCATTCTCCAGTAGACTCATCTGTAAATGAGTACCTGCCGCATCAGTTAGAGAGGTAAAGATAGCAAGGAAGGGAAATGATCACCCCCACCTAATAGTTGCTGCGGCTTAGTACATGAAGAGTTATTTTCACCCTCGACAACAGGCTGCTGCCATGGGACATACATTTACATTTAAGGAAGTAGGCTCGAGTGTTACTACCCCACTATGACCATCTACTATCCAAGACATACTCGTTAATGGAAAATCAAGCCGTGCTAGAGATTACATCGACTATTCCCTTGTAATTGATTCGTCTCTATATATTGTCTTTCCCCAGGTGAATGATTGTTGATCGCATTCACACCTGCCGTTAATCATAGGGGTGGGAGCTTAATCTGTCGTTCCAAGG
Organism: Meghimatium bilineatum; assembly: GCA_034231615.1. Taxonomy (NCBI): domain Eukaryota; kingdom Metazoa; phylum Mollusca; class Gastropoda; order Stylommatophora; family Philomycidae; genus Meghimatium; species Meghimatium bilineatum. The sequence goes on along the minus strand of CM067321.1, from coordinate 64,370,676 downwards.
CCAGATGTGTCATCGAGGTTGCATTTAGTTCATGTTTGTTCACAGCTATCTTGATGTTTTCTATCCACCGTTTTCTTGGTCTACGTTTGGCATTACGCCCAGATATTCTTGTATTATATGCTCTTATTGGTATTTGGTTTGGCTTCATTCTCATAAGGTGACCGAACCATTTTACTCGCTGTCACTCAATATGTTCGATACATGATATTATACCAACTCTTTTTCCTAATTTCTTCATTTCTTATTTTATCTAGTTTGGTAACGATTGCAGCTTTTCTCAGACACTTCATTTCACATGTGACGATTTTTCTTTGCAATGAAGCTCTTAAAGACCATGTTTGAACTTGGTAGCACAGTGCTGGTATAAAAATCGCAGATATTATTTGTCTCTATCATTATACTCGATGTGTCTGTCTATGAAAATCAAGGGAACAATCAAATGAGGCATTTTAAAATGCTGCATTTCCTACTCGCAAATATGTTGTTTATTGTAGACGGACATGCATGATCTAGGTTGTGATGATGCTGAAGACACATCCCTAAACAAATGTTGAGAAAGAATGTACCATTTTATCTGCAAAATCCCTCGGGATTGTTGAAAAGCCACGTCAAATTTAGATATTAAATCGATTATTGTTTATTTTCAGTCGTTTTTAGTAAACAAGATCTGAACATATAATCTGATATTTCAAACGCTCTTTAAAAATTCCCTTCCAAAAAGAGAGAGATACCTATCAGGTGTTGGAAGTAAAATTCCACCTTATGACAGAGTGGCATATTCATGTTTTCTCAGAAGTCTATCACCATTATCATCCCACAACATCATTATTATCACCGTCATCATCACCATTATCATCCCACAACATCATTATTATCACCGTCATCATCACCATTATCATCCCACAACATCATTATTATCACCGTCATCATCACCATTATCATCCCACAACATCATTATTATCACCGTCATCATCACCATTATCATCCCACAACATCATTATTATCACCGTCATCATCACCATTATCATCCCACAACATCATTATTATCACCGTCATCATCACCATTATCATCCCACAACATCATTATTATCACCGTCATCATCACCATTTTCATCATCATCATTAACTGAATCCTACACCACATCGACCGAGTTCTTATTCTGCATTCAACCTGCTGTACATCAGTGATATGCAGTCGGCATAATGGAATTAATTCTGCCATGCCCTACAGCTTGGCTGCGATCTCTTTGCATTTCAATGTGACACATTCGATTTCAGAATCACTTATTGGTCACGTTGACTCCTATGAATAGACAACTAACACTCCACGCTGATACCTCGTTAGTCGGCTAATACGACATGCATTGCATATAAACGTGTTGCTATTAACTTCTGTCTTTCGAGCCCTCCTAGAACACACATGTGACATAACTTTAATAATTCACATTTTCTAAAATTCAGCAATGTTTATATTATATGTTTTGTGTGTGTTTGGGAGCCGCAGGAATTGCGAGCGGTTAGCTCTTACTACCTATGTGCAATTTGGTGGTTTTTCTGAGCGTTCTTTCATTCCCAGGAGACTTCAGCTTTCGGCTTAGTGCAATGCTTATTGACGTAGCCTTTTATTAAGAGGGGGTCTATATTATCTTATAATCTCTACCACTGTTTTTGTTATAATAGTTATAGGCTCATATTGATGGCACGAAGTAGCATGTCGATATTGTGGATATTTAAATCTAATTTTTGTATTGAAGCGATGATGTCAAACAGAACGTGTGATTGAAATGAGATCAGCATACATACCTTTCATAGTATCAGGAGTTGATATGATTGTATGTTTGCATGCAAAATTATTTCAGCATACACATCTGTCATAGTATCATGACTTAATGTGATTGTATGACTCTGCATGCAAAATGGTTAAACTTATCTTCTACATTCAAGCATCCTCTCCTTCTTACATTATGCTCACACTCGTTGCTACATATTATTGAATACAGCTAGGAGTTCCAGTCATCTTATTATGAATGGTTACGAAAGAAAACTATGAAGAAATTCCGGTACATTCCTGTTAAGCGGGCACGCACGTTGGTATTTTTATAATACAAAATTGTACTATTTAGGAAATCATTTTTTAAAAACATTGAATGTCAATATGACGTCATTTTCATTCACAAAACAATGATTTTTATCGCGACGGCGGACAGTAACGACCTCTGTACAGAATGTAAAGATTATAAAAAAGGCTGACTTTAAAATTATTTCGTGAATTTTTTTGATCGGTCTAGACTATTTTGGCGTGTAATTCAAGTATATAACTAGTGATAAACTAAAACACGACAATAATCAAAAACGTCACAAATGAGATATAGTTTACATTCTGTACAGAGGTCTATACTGGGGTCGGATCATGTATCTATGCGTATTATGAACTTTCTGCTGAGAAAGAAGCAATAATTTGTGCTATAGAATAGAGGTCGCATGCAGATGTTTCATAGATAGGAAAATTGCTAATTGTCATATCATAACATGACTCCATAAGCTGCTGAATTCACGTAGAAGTCCCACTATTCAATACGATTCAAGAATACTGTACACATATTCATGTAACTTTTTATAATAGCATGTAGTCAGAGAGTGGTATTATTAACTCTGCGTCTCTACTACGCCGAGACAACCGACACAGAGGCATACCCTTTGTGCCGGAAAGCCAATAAACGTTCGTTTATATATTCTTCTTCAGCGTTCATTCTTAAACTCCCACTGGATCTGTCTTATAGCAGGACAATGGTCCTACTAGATTTCCAGCAGGATGTAATTCAGAAAATGGAAATGCGTAGTGTCACAGATTATGTGTGCCAATGGCCCAACACATCCGTCTTTGGCGAAGATTGTATATTAACTTGCGAATGTATTATGTCCGTATTACCTCTTCGGTGTTATGGTGTTAAGAGTGGTACTCTCGACAGACGGAGTAACGCTTCTATGAACAGGATGCCATATATATAGGATAATCGGAGTACAATGAAGTCAATCTTTCTGAATATTTTTGGCAAATTACCTATATCCCATTTCAACAGAATGAAAGAAAACATTTAAAACGTGTTAAATCGAAGTTGGTAAAGGCTGAATGTACTGTACACTGATGAAAATGATGTCTTTGAGTTGACAAACACCTGGTAAACACCTGACACATACCTGACAAACACCTGGTAAACACCTGACACATACCTGACAAACACCTGACACAAATCCCTATTGCATGCTCACTGGTATTTCGTTTTGTGCCGCTGTTATTTGTTTTAAGTTAGAACATATGTTTGTAGCAATTATTTTTGTAATAGTTCTACATATATTTGCCTGTACCATGTTTATTTCATCTGCTATTGTCATACTAGATTCGTTTGGATCCCGTCGGGACCCGTTGTCCCGTCGGAACGAAATTTATTGGGTTTCTTATCGTCATATGCCTCCCATTACCAATGTGCTTGCCACTCGGTCTCACCGTGTTGGAACAAAAGCGAGTATGACATCATACAGTCAATAACAAATTCATCGAATGTAGTCCATAACCAATTCATCGAATACAGCCAATAACCATTACTTTATGAATGAAACAAATGAGAATATCGCAGTGAAAGGGTGGTTCTCCATCTCGGTTGACGAATGTCATTGCAACCTTGTTGGATGTTGGTTCGTTATAGCGACGTTGATCAGATTGACGATCGCGCTTTGAAACCATGTTTACTATTGAGATTTATCTTCCAGTTTGAACAGCAATCGGAATCTCTCTTGTTTCGATATCACACATTAACTGATACGACTGTGCTAGTCTACTGTGTTCGGGAAGAGATCGATCGATTTTATCAAGAATTTCTCTTTCGCATCTAACATTTGCTGCGTGTGCTTGTCGAATGTCTGTTGCTTGAGTACTATCCAAAACATACAACTGAGATAAATGTGGAACTTTGTTGTATGGCGGTTGTATATGAGAAGTTCGATGATAAGTTTGTCCAAGAACTTTTAAAAGATATGGACCTCGACCGTGACCATCCATAAATTTTGCTCCCATTGACGCGACAGAAATATTGCTAATATAAGAGCGAATATTCTCTCGAAAATGTATGTTTTTAAGGTGTGTATTGTTATAGAGCATCAAGACAAGGAACATGCATTACTCCAGCTTATTACCATGGATGTCTTGTGACTTTGGGAGCATGATCTTTCCCTTTCGGCAAAACTTGTAAACTTGTAATCGTTAGTAAAAAATTTTTATCACCACAAAATTAACATATAATATCGAAAAATCCACAGTTATGTGCAGCAACAAGATCCTCAGCAAAAGTTGTTGCTTCATTTGAAATTGCTTTACTTCGACGCATTTTGACAATACGTAAGCCTCAGCATCTATAGCTTGACGTCTTTGAGTTTGCTCAAGAGTGTAATGATGTATGTGACCATGTTTGTATTTTCTATTCATAGCTTGTAGAATTTCTCTTTACGCTTCTAGCTTAGCTCAACGCCGATACACATCATCATTATTAGCAAGTCTTGTTTGTCTGTGTTGAAGGGTTTCTTGATGAATTACATGCATGTCTCTTTCAATTCAATGCCTATGTACTGTTGCATTTCCTGCACGGAACCAAGAATTACTCTTGACTTTGACGACTCAACCATCTAGCTTTCCGCACTTTTGTTGTTGTTTTGTTTTTGTTTTTGACGCTTTCTTGCGATCGGATCGTGTTCATCAATTATTTAAAACAAATTATATGTATATTTTAAATATAATATATTTTAGATAACTTTAACCATAAGCAGATAAGACGTTTACCTGTTACCGCATGAATAAAAGGTGTATACAAAGATGTAGTCTGCTGTGAATAACGTCACGGCATCAATCGTTGTGATTGGATGTGGAACGGAATTGCGTGACATAAATGCGCTATTTATAGAGCGTTCAAGAGAGATTGACAGAACACGACTATTATATTAAAGATGGAAATAATGTTAGCTTTTCCCCCAATGTCAACGTATGATTGTGAAACCTAGACAATAACATTTGCAATTAAAACGAAAATATTGTCATTTAAGATGAAATGCAATAGAAATATTATGAGAATTTCAGGGACAACAGAAGATCCAGCACAGATATCCCTGAAGACCAGAACATAGAAGTAGATCGACTCCTCAAAACTATCAAAAAGCACAAACGAACACATTATGGACATGTAAAAAAATAAACGCAATGGCTTAGAAAAAAACAATTATGGAGAGAAAAATTCCAAGAAAGAGAAAAGGGATAATTAAGTTAACCCACATATTTAACTACCGTATGGGTGTGAGATGGCAGACGCCATCTTCTCTCCCTCGCAGTTTTCACTTCTCGGACTGATCCGGTATCCTATTTATGCTGAGTCGACCATGGAGCCGTTGCGGTCTTGACAAACATTTCCGACCCAACTGGGAAATGAGTCCGAAACCACTGAGATAAAAAGCCAGTGCGCTAATCACTCCGCTACGCGGCCCACATAGAACAAGAGGTAGAGATTAGGCGATAGACACAAGATATGGAAGACCTTCTGAATAAATATTACGCTGGAGGGGACTGGAAGTCTTGCCCAGAACAGGAGGCTTACAGAGTGGCAATGAGAATCTCGTTTTCCAGCGCACATATCAGAACGAGGCATATATATATATATATATATATATATATATATATATATATATATATATATATATATATATATATATATATATATATATATATATATATATATATATTATTACCGTTGAATCTGTTGGACCATTGACGCAAACAAAACGGCGACGCAACGTACTTCCATTTTCTGGATCGCACACTGCAAGAAATCTGGCAGGATCTTCGCACATTATGACCACTGCATATGACCACTGTCCTGCTATAAATGAGATTTGAGAATGGAAATCTAGTAGGACCACTGTCCTGCTATAAATTATATTTGACAATGAACGATGAAGAAAATATTAATATGTATAGTTATATTAATATGTATAGTTATATTAATATGTATAGTTATATTAATATGTATATGTATATTTACCTGTTGTTGTTTTATTAATAGCAGCCTATCTCCTTGCTAATATCAATTTCTATACGTGTTTCTGTAGGCCACACCGTGTATTGAGATATTTTCTTATTCTCAAAAGGCGCAGTGGATTGATTATATTGTACCCGCGTTACCCCATAAGTATTCTGTCTTTCTCAACGACGTTGCACGACGCTCTCCGAGAGTACTACACATAGCACGTAACTCCGTAGCTTCAAGCGATAATCTCAAAACATCTCTTGAAATCAAATCAACTTTTTAAGCATCATGTCGACAACGGAATTCGAACCCTCGACATTTAAATCACATAACGACCGGTTCAACTATTACGCCAAGGGTATGTCCAATTGTATTTTATTAGATAAAACGTGTACAGCATCAAACACGAACAGAAACTAGTATTTAAAAAAAAATAGAACTGCATATGACAGCCTAGTACATCACGCCCACAATTCTTTAGTCGCATCACACGACCTGCATGACAGGTAAAAGCGTTGCTATTCATTTCTGCCTCTCGAGCCCTCCTCCAACACACATGCGACCACAACTTTAATAACTCACAATTTTTCTAAAAGTCAACAATTTCTATATTATCTGTAATCTTTACCACTAATCTCTAAAAGACAACTTTAAGACCAATTACAATCAACATGCCTAGACCTCGCGTGGTCAGCAAATTATTACCAATGTCGATGTCTATTATCATGGACAAGAAATATTTGTATTTCCACGAATATCTTGTAATTATGTTTGTCCAATACGCAATCTCAAATTTTGTTTTTAGATCTCTTATGATAATTTGGCATGTTCAAAGTATAGATTCACATCGTCAGGAAACGTCTGTTTTCTATTTCCGTTGCATGCATGCATGATTTCTTGCCTTGCGTTTTGTTATTGAGAACGTAATTATTCTGTCACCATTTAAAGTGTGTTCTTGTTGATGTTATAACGTGTGAAATTATTATACTATATCAGTGTTTTCTTGTTGATGTTATAACGTGTGAAATTATTATACTATTTCAGCATGCGATTACCATTTCAGCAAAATACATTTTAGAAAATAAACTGTGTTGAAGTCGGACGTGTGGGTCGGAAAGACATAAATATTGCAGCCATACTGTAAACTATTTCATTCTGTGGACTACACCCTGCTAACCAACTGGAGTTTGAGATGGAACGCAAAAGAACAGCACTTTCGATCGTCGACTACATGCAACTGAAAGTGAAGATTTTAAGCGCCAGTCATTCTTGGTTTCAACGGAGACCATCGACAACATACGACTGATTGTTGGCGGATTGGTAAACTGCCTTCTAACTTGACATATTCGAGTTCTCTGTTGATTGTTATTGGCCACTATGCATAATTGTATTGCTAACCATTGAAAAGAACATGAAAAGTCAAATGAGCAAATTTAGAAGGCTGTTTATCATTTATATATGTTTTATATTGTTAATACGGTGACCATCTGTTGCAACAGAGAATAAAAAAAAAGAAATTTCGGTACTGAATTTTTACCTTTTAAAGAGTGCAGATATACATTCTATGAGCTGTGGAAATATAGACCCCGTGGATAGCAACACCGCGACAAGTATACGAAGGATTGTGATTGATCTCTGGGGAAAAAAAATCATATTCCAAACGTGGATTGAACGCGGGACCTCAAGGACCTGAACACGGCGTTATAACCACACGGCCATACGCTCAACACAAAATATTGACCATAAATAAACAATGTGCATGTCTGAACATTGTGCAGCAATATAAGCTCTTAACACTGAGAAGCACTCACATATGAACATAAAGAAAGGCGTCTACACAATACCGCTCTCTTATCATTCTCTCAACAGTATCAGCGTTTTATTCCCTCACACGAGAAGAGTTCCTGTTTCCGGAACTACAATGGGTGAAGTATTTCCGGTTTCCTACCATCGTCATTAATAGAACTTCATTCTTCCCTTTTCATTATTAATACGCTGGATAGTTTGGAGTACCATTATATTTGTGAACGTTATTTATTTTTTCAATATCGAACTACAGATGTGTCGCCATAGAGCCTACACAATCTAGAGCCTACACATGCTCGATCTCTCTTCCTGCTCGCTTGAAATTTACACAGTAAAATATTTTCTTAATGCATAATCAATAATTACAACTAATCAAGTCTTCTAAGAAGACTTGTTCAAGGTTCAGTATATATATGTTGTTCAAGAGGTCATGAGTTCGAATCGGTCTCGTGTCGTCTTGTTTACACGGTAGATTTTTTCGGAGATATCTGTGGATTATCATATATATATATATATATATATATATACTCTAGATTCGTTGGGATCCCGTTGGAACATTTTCTTGGTTGCTTACTCTGATATACTTACTATACTCGCGTTGCCAATGTGCTTACCAACCAGGATCATCGTATGGGAGAAAAAGGTAGTATAATATTGGATCTATAATCGATCCAAGTATTTCGATCTAAGTATTAATGAACTGCTTTGTTGGGTTATCTGGATTCCATGAGTAACCGCGAATGCCGCGGTTAAAAATTGGTTCTCCATCGTCGCTGACAAAAACCATTACAACCTCGTCAGATGTTGGTTCTTTATAGCGACGTTGATGAGATTGACGATCGTGCTTGAAGGCCGTGTTTACTGTTGGAATTTCTCTTCCAGTGTGAGCAGCATTCTGAATCTTCCTTGTTTCGATATCACGCATTAACTGATACGACTGTGCTTGTCTATTGTTTTGACGAAAAAAATCGATCAACTTTATCATAAATTTCTCTTTCGTATGTAACATGTGATGCGTGTGCTTGTCGAAAGAATGCTACTAGAGTACTATCCAAAACTTACAACTACGAAAATTGTGAAACGTTGTTGTATTACAGTAGTATATTAGAAATTCGTTGATAAGTTTGTCCGTGAACTTTTAAAAATATATGGACCTCAACCGTGACAATCCGTAATATTTGTTCCTATTGACGCGAAAGAAAGAGCGTTATTATAAGAACAGGTATTCTCGGGAAAATGTGTGTATAATGAAAGAGGAAGAACCCCCAGGAACTCGGATTACTCCAGCTTTTTACCATGGGAGATATGTGACGTAGGGAGCATGAACTTTCTTTTCAGCAACAACGTGTAAATGTGCTGCTTCATTTGAAATTGCTTGACTTTGACGCATTTGTGACGGCACCTGCAGCTCGACGTCTCCGAGTTTCTTAAACAGTTTCATGCTGTTTATGAAGAATTTGGTGTTCTCTATTCATAGCTTATCAAATTTCCCATTGCGTTGGTGATTCTAGGTTAGCTCGGCGCGATGTAAATCAGTATCATTAGCAAGCATTTTTTTGCTTTTGTTGAAGAGATTCTTGATCAATTCTTTGCATCTTTTTTAAGTATATGTCTATGATCTGCAGCATCTGTAACACGATTCAGACTGAGAGACTCTTTTGCTCTTTTTTTGACGCTTTCTTGTGATTGGATCATCTTCATCCATCATTTAAAACAAGTTACAAGTATATTCTAAATGTAGTGAATTTTAGATACATTTAACCACAAGCTGATACAGAGGTGTATCTGTTAGTGCACCAATAACATTTAATATTAAAAAATGCCGTCTGATTTGAGTAACGTCACAACATCAATCTGTTTTCATTGGATGTCGCATGTAATTCCGTGACGTAAATGCACTATTTATAGAACGTTGCGGAGAGTCTGACAGTACACGGCTATTATATTATATATATATATATATATACAACTTTCTGATGGAGAAGCATAGATCGATAGATAGATAGAGTGGTAAGGTACTTTACAGTTGGAGACAGTTAATCTTAGTTTCATAGGTTTAATCAATCAATCACGTGACATGCCGAGCGGCGTAAGAGATCATGATTCTATACAACTCTCTATTTCTTGTGGTGTTAGTAAGTTCAGTTAGTGACTTATTTTTGCCCCACAGTGACAACCCATACATACATTTCTATATTTGTCTTCCCCTGTTTCTTCTATTTTTGATCTTTCTGGTGTTTACTAAATGTTAAAATTTTACTTTTCTGATCACATGCTCTAAAAATCTTGATTATCTTTTTCTAATTTGTGCTATAATTTGTCGTTTTACTCAAACACATTTGGGAACTTCTATATTAATGTTCTTGGCTGTCTGTGGGATTTTCATCATTCTTCTTAAAACCATATCTCAGTTTCCACCAGTTTATCATGGGCAGTTTTATTTACTGTTCATGCTTCGCTCTCATTAAAAAAATATATTGACTCAATAAAACATCCTAGTACTCGAAGTCGCATAGATATTACTCCATTACATTTACTGAGTATTTCAGGCGTACTCCATGTTTCAGTTTTAGATCAAGTATTAGGTTTATTGTATGTTTCAGGTTTACTGTATGTTTCAGGTTTATTTCATGGTTCTGATTTACTGTATGTTTCAGGTTTGTTTCATGGTTCAGGTTTACTGTATTATTCAGGTTTATTTCATGCTTCAGGTTTATTTTATGTTTTAGGCTTATTTCATGATTCAGGTTTACTTTATGTATCAGGTTAACTGTATATTTCAGATTTTCTGTTTCATGTTTGTTGCTGGATAGCTAGGAAAGTTGAAAACCAGCATGCGACATTTGATGCATTTCGTTCAATTGAATAATAATTTTAAGAGAACTCTTCCCGCTGAAACACTATGCAGAATACGAATAACACTTTCATGAAATCAGAGTTGGTAGTTATACCCACCCGGTGTGCCGATAAACCGAATAATTGAACATTTTAAAACTAACTTCTAAATATGGGGTTGCGATAGACTAGAACAACTCTCACGGATATTATTAGTTCATATATCATTAGTTCATATATCATTGGTTGGTTGGTTGCTGATCCAAAGGTCCATGTGCTCATGCCCTTTGACCTAATGACATTAAATGGCATTATATTGCTGGGAAGTCTGTGGATTTTCGGCCCACCCCGGGACAGAGCCAGAGAATAACTATCACACATCCAGGAAGGTAGGTTTCAACTTATGCACTGCTCCTAGCCACCGTAGCCAAGATAGGGTTCACTGTGCTCATTCCCCGCCACCAACTAACTGCTGGTTATGCCGAACTTCTCTATTGCTCCAGGCATGCAACCAAATGTTCAAGTCAAAAGGATTGTCACATCCTGAGTCAATGTGCCTCTATGATGGGTTTCAGCCATAGGAAAAACAGTGCTGTCAGTTTCCTCCTCCCCAGTGCTGTACTGTACAATTCTGTCTCCCTCCCAACCACAGAGGGTGCATACATATATATTCAGGTAAACATGAAACACATTTCAACAACAAAATAACAGCATAATTGTATAGATGACTTGCCATGTATCTTCTCTAAGAAGATAGTCTCAATATAACGGCATGTCATCCAATAAGGTTTTCTGTTGCATAGGTGGTATGTCTAGTGGGCCATTGCTGAGACCCACAGCCGCAACCACATGCGTATATCATTAGTTCATACACAAATTTTAATGTTTATGGTACCTGTATTATCAAGTTTCCAGAGCTCAGGAGTAACATCAAAAAGCGATGCTTTAAACATGTGGGATTCTAAAGGTTCCGATCAATCTCAAAATTTGATGTCCAAAAGCCACAGTCGCCTCAAAAGAAAATGTCTCAGTTAGAATTCTGAGTTAGAATATACCATGGACACCATATGCTTATGGACTACAGTTACGTCTCAAAATACGTACAGACAGACTATAAGATTAGAAACATGCATTCACGGTTATAATTATAGATTAGTAACCGATAGCATAACACAGATAACCAAAACAATAACATTAGTGGAATACATTAAAAGACAAAAGATCAAGTGGTTTTCACATTCTTCTAGACTGCCACTAGACACATGCCACAGACGGCTATGAAATATAGAAATAGATGGACAGGAGGAACAGACAAACCACAATAGAACAGGACAGGCAGGACAAGACAGAGAGAAGAACCGATAGACAGGAAGACACACGGGTGGGCAGACGGACGGACAAACACATACAGACAGACAAGCAGGCAGGCAGACATGCCTGCAATACGACAGTCAGATATGCAGACATGCAGGCAGGCAGACAGACAGTCAGACAGACAGGCAGACAGAAACACAGATAGATAGACAGGCAGGCAAGCAGACAGAGATAGATAGATAGATAGATAGATTGATTGATAGATAGAGGTAGGTAGGTAGGTTGGCAGGTAGGTAGGCAGGCAGGCAGGTAGGTAGGTAGGTAGGTACGTAGATAGGTAGGTAGGTAGATAAATAGGTAGGTAGGTAGATGGATAGGTAGATAGATAGATAGATAGATATATAGATAGATAGATAGATAGATAGATAGGCAGGCAGGCAGGCAGGCAGGCAGGCAGGCAGGCAGGCAGGCAGGCAGGCAGGCAGGCAGGCAGGCAGGCAGGCAGGCAGGCAGACAGGCAGACAGGCAGACAGGCAGGCAGACAGACAGACAGACAGACAGACAGACAGACAGACAGACAGACAGACAGACAGACAGACAGACAGACAGACAGACAGACAGACAGACAGACAGACAGACAGATAGATAGATAGATAGATAGATAGATAGATAGATAGATAGATAGATTCAGAAAATATATTTATTTCGCAAATCTCATATAAGAGCGAGTCTGAAACATTTCACACTGCAAATTATCACAAACTGTAACAACATGTTATTAATGTTTCCAGTTCGCCATCAGCTCATGCGTGTGAAATTTTGTCACTGGTAACGTGTGAAATTTTGTCACTGGTAACGTGTGAAATTTTGTCACTGGTAACGTGTGAAATTTATTGAACGTATGGTAATATCCATCCAGTATATTTACATTAGACTTTCCGCATAAAAAACTAGACTGTTCTATATAGGTTCTGATTCATTTACAGAGTTATGAAAAAAACTAGACTAAATGTTCTATCTTAGTTCTGAATAATTTATACAGTTTTAACAACAAGCCTATTTGTTCTATCAAGATCTGACTAATTTAGACATTTTAAAAGGCAGACTATTTGTTCCCATATATGTTCTAAATCATTTATACAGTTTTAAAGAAACCGGGATGAAAGCGATGCAATCTTTCAGATACTTGCATAAGTGCATAATCGTTTTTGAATATTTCAAGAATCAAGTATGAGGTACGCAGGACAATGTTGATTGTATGGAACGTCCAGTAACAGTTAAATCAAAATTATATCATTTAGTAAAAATTGATGTTTATTACAAAGTCGTGGTGTTTGGATTACCATAGCCGCCACTTCCATTATTTGTGATCGTTAAAAGCTCTTACATAATAAAACTGCACTAATATCAGCGGTTGAAAAGTAAGTACCTTACCGTAAGTGGTACTTGTTACTGAACTAACCTTTTGTGGTGAGATGTGGGCCGTTCAACTGTTTGGATTAGTGCAAATATGTCACAACAGAGCTGTTTAACCATCAATAAAGCGGCAGTCGCGGCTCTGGTAATATAGTCACTACTATGTTCTGATTATATTAGGAGCAATTTCATTAGTTTGTATTTGTGTATTGATACCTTAAATGTATTAATAAGGTGTATTTGTGTATGGATACCTTAAATGTATTAATAAGGTGTATTTGTGTATTGATACCTTAAATGTATTAATAAGGTGTATTTGTGTATTGATACCTTAAATGTATTAATAAGGTGTGTTTGTGTATTGATACCTTAAATGTATTAATAAGGTGTATTTGTGTATGGATACCTTAAATGTATTAATAAGGTGTATTTGTGTATGGATACCTTAAATGTATCAATAAGGTGTATTTGTGTATGGATACCTTAAATGTATCAATAAGGTGTATTTGTGTATGGATACCTTAAATGTATCAATAAGGTGTATTTGTGTATGGATACCTTAAATGTATCAATAAGGTGTATTTGTGTATTGATACCTTAAATGTATCAATAAGGTGTATTTGTGTATGGATACCTTAAATGTATCAATAAGGTGTATTTGTGTATGGATACCTTAAATGTATCAATAAGGTGTATTTGTGTATGGATACCTTAAATGTATCAATAAGGTGTATTTGTGTATGGATACCTTAAATGTATCAATAAGGTGTATTTGTGTATGGATACCTTAAATGTATCAATAAGGTGTATTTGTGTATTGATACCTTAAATGTATCAATACGGTGTATTTGTGTATGGATACCTTAAATGTATCAATAAGGTGTATTTGTGTATGGATACCTTAAATGTATCAATAAGGTGTATTTGTGTATGGATACCTTAAATGTATCAATAAGGTGTATTTGTGTATGGATACCTTAAATGTATCAATAAGGTGTATTTGTGTATGGATACTTAAATGTATCAATAAGGTGTATTTGTGTATGGATACCTTAAATGTATCAATAAGGTGTATTTGTGTATGGATACCTTAAATGTATCAATAAGGTGTATTTGTGTATTGTAAACCTTAAATGTATCAATAAGGTGTATTTGTGTATGGATACCCTAAATGTATTAATAAGGTGTTTTTGTGTATGGATACCTTAAATGTATCAATAAGGTGTATTTGTGTATGGATACCTTAAATGTATCAATAAGGTGTATTTGTGTATGGATACCTTAAATGTATTAATAAGGTGTATTTGTGTATTGATACCTTAAATGTATCAATAAGGTGTATTTGTGTATGGATACCTTAAATGTATCAATAAGGTGTATTTGTGTATGGATACCTTAAATGTATCAATAAGGTGTATTTGTGTATGGATACCTTAAATATATCAATAAGGTGTATTTGTGTATGGATACCTTAAATGTATCAATAAGGTGTATTTGTGTATGGATACCTTAAAGCTGTGTTTTCCAACGTGGAGAGAACGCTCCACTAAGGGGCAATTTGATTGTGCAGGGGAAGGGGGATTTGAACACATGATAGACTATAGTGTATTAACTTTAATATAAAAATATGTCCATACTACATAGGGGGTTAGGGAGGGAGTATTATAATTTTAGAAAGACTTAGGTTGGGCATGATAAACAAAAGTTAGGAAACACAACCTTAAGGTGTTTGATTGTGACCGTGTACACCTAAGTTAAAACGCCGTTGGTCCTACAACGGGCATGTCCTACGCGCAGACATCAACAGAATACACCACCAATTTCTTGAATGGATACCTACAGGCTAGAGAGCCAGGGGTAGACCACAAGAAACACTCAGAAGAACAATATTTAGAGAAAGTAAAACAAGCAATATACATACTATTCAAGAACTGCACAGAATAGCTTTGAACAGACAGATTTGGAGAGATCTGACCTCTGCCCTATGCGCTAACTTCATCGTTATATAAAAATGAATGAATTAATGAAAGACCTTAGATAAAAACAATGACTGACTGAGGAATGTGACACGTAACAGTAGCAGGCGGTTGTCAACAATCATATCCGGTATTTACGTCACAATGCATATGAGACATGTACATTTTCTAGCTATAGGTTACTGGTGAATTGTTTTCAGAAAATAATTGCTAGTCTGACAGTTTCATCAGCGACCCTCAAAAACGTATCGAAAACCACAAGAAATATTTTTTCTGTGCTCGTTCTCAAACTAATGCATATTAGCAGGAAGTACTCCGGAGAACAATATTGGTTGTGACATGGTTTACAACTTGGCTGCGATATATGATCATTTCTGACTGACACATCCCATTTCAGGATACGTCTGAATCACTGTGACCATCTATGGAATGGAACAGCCAACTCCACCTCCAAAACCTCCTTAGTCGTCTCTTAAGACGTGTATAGCAGGTAAAAGTGGCATTGTCTTTTGTCCCCTTTCGGGTCCTAGAAAAACATAGTCATACTAATAGCAATGTAAAGAAAATCTCCGCAAAGAATGTTACAACAACTACTATGAGGTCTACTAGTATGACATACGAAATCCCATTGTTAGACCATGCTATGGTTGATCAGGTTGTAAGAGGTTTGCCACACTAGTTTTGTGAGCAGGAATTAGTGATTGACCAAAGTAGCCTATCTACACTACAATTACGAGGTTTCCCAGATATTTCTTTGCAAGTCAAATTCATTATTTGGAGAAACGATCTATGGAGAACATTTGTTAGGAGATCTTGGAACGTTGTTCATGTGGGTAAGTCAGCAAATTTATGACTATGAAAAGAGATTCAAATTAACAGATCAGTAAAGATGTTGGAGTAAAGTAGAAAAAAAAATGTTGTTTACCTTCAATGCATGTCGTAAGATGCCAATAAGGGTGGGGGATGAATGACCCATTCTATATAGGGTCTAAGTAACAAAAAAGCGAGAAGTCGGATGTGTCAGGAGAAAGTCACAGATATCACGGCTAAACTGTAAACCATGAAACATTGTATTCCGATATCCGAACTAAATCATGTAGTTTGTGAGCCGAGGACAGAAGAAGAAGACGATGAGGCAACATACATTCAAGATCTATAGGTCATGTGATGAGAATAGAAACACCTGAAGTAATCAACAGAAAGCTCTCAAAGAAGAGACAGCTCAAGATAAAGATAGAATTAGTTGGTAGTGTTGTTATGAAACAGGAGAATGTCACCAGATGAGTATATTAACAACACAAGACAGGACGTTGTATGGAGGCATGATAACCTACCCTACTCAGCACGATCACCTGCCCTACTCAGCACGATCCCCTGACCTACTCAGCACGATCACCTGCCCTACTCAGCACGATCACCTGCCCTACGCAGCACGATCACCTGTCCTACGCAGCACGATCACCTGCCCTACTCAGCATGATCACCTGTTATAATCAGCACGATTACCTGCCCTAATCAGCACGATCACCTGCCCTACTCAGCATGATCACCTGTTATAATCAGCACGATTACCTGCCCTAATCAGCACGATTACCTGCCCTACTCAGCACGATCACCTGCCCTACTCAGCACGATCACCTGCCCTACTCAGCAAGAAACGTGATAGAATTATGTAACAGAAAACACGTATAACTTTACATCAACGTGAAGTAACATAATTCAATGTGCATGTAGAATCCAGATCTTAGGCGGCGCGGAACAGAGGGCATCTGTGTCTGTCAACGTACCGGGTTCGAATACCGCCACAGGCATATGTGTATCCGGACCGCACAGAAAGAAATGGCAAACTACTGAACGATTTATACTTCCTAGAAAATACCTACAGCCAATGAATGATTGGTTGGTTGCTAATATGATACGCTAACAATAATATTGTGTTTTTCTGCACATTTATAGTAGTTTTACTGTGCCAGTCAGTTCGACAACGTATCACTTCCTGAAAAAGGATTTATTCGGATTCCGACCACTTCCTGAAAAAGGATTTATTCGGATTCCGACTTCACTTCCTGGAATAGGATTTATTCGGATTCGTATTTCGATCTGACACATCGGATCTCAGAATGTCTTTTTGAGCATTTGACCATATAGACTTTGCGACAACCATATCCAGCCTCAAACACCTCAGTCGCCTCTTATGACTTGCATGGCAGGTAACAGTGTCGCTACTCTTTGTTCCCCTCTTTTGTCCTGTCGATACACAGATGATGATGCATATTTGAATACACGTTTATCATTTACAAATAAATTCAAGTAGGAAGCATGATGATAAATGAAAATAATTCTTGAAGCTGACGGGAATTGAACCAGGTCCGTTCTGGCGATACCGAATCGCCACTAAACTCAAGTAAACAGGTTTCCCGTACTTGGCCAACCACATCCCCCAAAAAAGAGGTGATCTCGTCAAGACATTCAACCTGTGTACTCAAGTCACTGAGAACAGACCAATCGAAACAAGGACTATTACAACAACAACTAACATCCCGTACAAATATTGAAATATCTTCATATACACAAACATAGAACAGCATTATTCGTACTACAAGTTTAGAAAAGTTTCCAAAAACTATCCTACCCCACACACTCTACACTCCTGCATGCATACTGCACTAGACCTTTCCTAGCATGAATCGGACTCATTGACCGTATACGAACTCACAAACCAAATTAAACAATCACAGATGTTTTATTGTTTTCCTACTTGCTCATCACATTTATTATTTTTCATGCCATGTTCATTATCACTTGCGAAGGAGAAACATCATCATCACTACAAAGACCTAATGTCCTCCTTGTAAACATAAATAATATATAGACTGAGCAATATTGTTTCAAATAATAAAACGGCGACACAACGCATTTCCATTCTCTGGACTACATCCTGCTGGAAATCTAGTAGGACCATGGTCCCGCTATATGAGAATTCAGCAGGAGTTTGATAATGAACGCTGAAGAAGAAGAAGTTTCAAATAATAGCTTATACAAGTACATTCAAGTAGGAAGCATGAGGATATAAAAATACTTCTTATATCTGACGGGTACTGCGCCAGGTCCGTTATAGACGCACCGAATCGCTTAGCAACTCAAGTAAACAGGTTTTTCGTACTTGGTTTTACTTCCGTACAACCACATCCTCAAAATCATTTATTTATTTACAGTTTATTTACAACTGCTTATGATAAAACTTCAGATTGTCCTTATAAATAATACAAAAATATGGCTCAAAATAAGTAGAAGATGGACTTAATCTTACTCGGGTTTACCCAATATGTGCTCAGTCACGAAGCATTACGCTGCTTGCCAAGAGTACACTTTAGTTACTGCATAGTTTCCTGTTAAGGAGTGCATGGAGGCTTTCTATAGGCTGTGGAAATTCACTTTATAAATAAAACATCGCGATGAGGATTCGAACCCACGCCCTCTTGAGCACACATCGAACGACTTTACCACTACGACAAGGGAATCATGGATCCCGGTTAGTGTATTGACCAATTTTGCTGTCTGTCAAAATAGCGATAAATGCGATAGGACAGTAAACCCCACCACGAAAAAGTGTGTATACTCCTCTTATAACATGCTTGGAAGGTAATAGTGTTCCTAATCTTTGCTTTCTTTTTTGTCCGGCTCTGTGGCGAAGTGGTACAGAGCGCGTGTGTGACGGCCAAGGTACCGAGTTCGATCCCCACCACAGTCAATTGTGCATCCGGACCGTTCAGAAAGCAATAACAAACTACTGAAGTTTTTATATTGCCTAGAAAATCACCAGTCAACAAATGATGGATTGATAGCTAAGTCCTGTACAGGATATGCTACCAATTGTTTGGGCCCCGCAACCACAACCACTGGTATGTTTTTAATTAAATCATTAAGTCTTTACTGTAATTGAATAATTTACAAATAAAAAGCACTCAATTTGTGTTGGTCGTCAGGGTTGCCCCATTGGATCAAGATTAACTAAATACCCACCCAAAAAAACCCCTATCATCGATCCAGCAGGCGAGTTTGTATTGAGTATCTGCCATAGAATAGAAGTTTGATAACAAATTAAATTACAAATAAGTTTAAAAATGAACCGCCGTAAGTGGCCAGGGCTCACAAAGGGAGCAAGGCATAGTAACAATGTTTTTCCTCGATGCATATCGTAAGAAGCGACTAATGAGTTTGTTGGGTGGAGTTGGCAGTCCCATCTCATATGGGATACAAGTGAACCAATTGTCATGTTGAAGTCGGAATGGTGAAACCGAAAGGCGCATATATTGCAATAAATCTGTGAACTATGATATAATATATTCAATTGTCCGAACTGCATATTTTTCATTCATTCTCATAATCCTGTAGATTAGCAGCATGCAATTCGGACAATTGAATGGCAATTCAACTACTAACTCCTTGCTGCTAATCTACAAGATTATTAGAACGAACACAGAATATGCAGCACAAGAACGCTAAATGTGCGAGGGTTGTGTTCTTTTTCATAATCACAGGTAGAAGTACTACGAAAATTGAGTTGTGTCATTTTTTCTTCGCATTCTTGAAGTACTAGCTAAATTATGATTGTGTTATTCTCTTCACAGTTCTAGAGTACTAGCTAAATTATGATTGTGTTATTCTCTTCACAGTTCTGGAGTACTAGCTAAATTATGATTGTGTTATTCTCGTCACAGTTCTGGAGTAAAAGCTAAATTATGATTGTGTTATTCTCTTCACAGTTCTGGAGTACTAGCTAAATTATGATTGTGTTATTCTCTTCACAGTTTTGGAGTACTAGATAAATTATGATTGTGTTATTCTCTTCACAGTTCTGGAGTACTAGCTAAATTATGATTGTGTTATTCTCTTCACAGTTCTCGAGTACTAGCTAAATTAAGATTGTGTTATTCTCTTCACAGTTCTGGAGTACTAGCTAAATTATGATTGTGTTATTCTCTTCACAGTTCTGGAGTACTAGCTAAATTATGATTGTGCTATTCTCTTCACAGTTCTGGAGTACTAGCTAAATTATGATTGTGTTATTCTCTTCACAGTTCTAGAGTACTAGCTAAATTATGATTGTGTTATTCTCTTCACAGTTCTAGAGTACTAGCTAAATCATGATTGTGTTATTCTCTTCACAGTTCTAGAGTACTAGCTAAATTATGACTGTGTTATTCTCTTCACAGTTCTGGAGTACTAGCTAAATTATTATTGTGTTATTCTCTTCACAGTTCTGGAGTAAAAGCTAAATTATGATTGTGTTATTCTCTTCACAGTTCTGGAGTACTAGCTAAATTATGATTGTGTTATTCTCTTCACAGTTTTGGAGTACTTGCTAAATTATGATTGTGTTATTCTCTTCACAGTTCTGGAGTACTAGCTAAATTATGATTGTGTTATTCTCTTCACAGTTCTGGAGCACTAGCTAAATTAAGATTGTGTTATTCTCTTCACAGTTCTGGAGTACTAGCTAAATTATGATTGTGTTATTCTCTTCACAGTTCTGGAGTACTAGCTAAATTATGATTGTGCTATTCTTTTCACAGTTCTGGAGTACTAGCTAAATTATGATTGTGTTATTCTCTTCACAGTTCTGGAGTACTAGCTAAATTATGATTGTGTTATTCTCTTCACAGTTCTTGAGTACTAGCTAAATTATGATTGTGTTATTCTCTTCACAGTTCTAGAGTACTAGCTAAATTATGATTGTGTTATTCTCTTCACAGTTCTAGAGTACTAGCTAAATCATGATTGTGTTATTCTCTTCACAGTTCTAGAGTACTAGCTAAATCATGACTGTGTTATTCTCTTCACAGTTCTGGAGTACTAGCTAAATTATGATTGTGTTATTCTCTTCACAGTTCTGGAGTACTAGCTAAATTATGATTGTGTTATTCTCTTCACAGTTCTGGAGTACTAGCTAAATTATGATTGTGTTATTCTCTTCACAGTTCTGGAGTACTAGCTAAATTATGATTGTGTTATTCTCTTCACAGTTCTGGAGTACTAGCTAAATTATGATTGTGTTATTCTCTTCACAGTTCTGGAGTACTAGCTAAATTATGATTGTGTTATTCTCTTCACAGTTCTCGAGTACTAGCTAAATTATGATTGTGTTATTCTCTTCACAGTTCTGGAGTACTAGCTAAATTATGATTGTGTTATTCTCTTCACAGTTCTAGAGTACTAGCTAAATCATGATTGTGTTATTCTCTTCACAGTTATAGAGTACTAGCTAAATTATGACTGTGTTATTCTCTTCACAGCTCTGGAGTACTAGCTAAATTATGACTGTGTTATTCTCTTCCCAGTTCTGGAGTACTAGCTAAATTATGATTGTGTTATTCTCTTCACAGTTCTGGAGTACTAGCTAAATTATGATTGTGTTATTCTCTTCACAGTTCTGGAGTACTTGCTAAATTATGATTGTGTTATTCTCTTCACAGTTCTGGAGTACTAGCTAAATTATGATTGTGTTATTCTCTTCACAGTTCTGGAGTAAAAGCTAAATTATGATTGTGTTATTCTCTTCACAGTTCTAGAGTACTAGCTAAATTATGATTGTGCTATTCTCTTCACAGTTCTGGAGTAAAAGCTAAATTATGACTGTGTTATTCTCTTCACAGTTCTAGAGTACTAGCAAATTATGATTGTGTTATTCTCTTCACAGTTCTGGAGTACTAGCTAAATTATGATTGTGTTATTCTCTTCACAGTTCTGGAGTACTAGCTAAATTATGATTGTGTTATTCTCTTCACAGTTCTGGAGTACTAGCTAAATTATGATTGTGTTATTCTCTTCACAGTTCTGGAGTACTAGCTAAATTATTATTGTGTTATTCTCTTCACAGTTCTGGAGTAAAAGCTAAATTATGATTGTGTTATTCTCTTCACAGTTCTGGAGTACTAGCTAAATTATGATTGTGTTATTCTCTTCACAGTTTTGGAGTACTTGCTAAATTATGATTGTGCTATTCTCTTCACAGTTCTGGAGTACTAGCTAAATTATGATTGTGTTATTCTCTTCACAGTTCTCGAGTACTAGCTAAATTATGATTGTGTTATTCTCTTCACAGTTCTGGAGTACTAGCTAAATTATGATTGTGTTATTCTCTTCACAGTTCTAGAGTACTAGCTAAATCATGATTGTGTTATTCTCTTCACAGTTATAGAGTACTAGCTAAATTATGACTGTGTTATTCTCTTCACAGCTCTGGAGTACTAGCTAAATTATGACTGTGTTATTCTCTTCCCAGTTCTGGAGTACTAGCTAAATTATGATTGTGTTATTCTCTTCACAGTTCTGGAGTACTAGCTAAATTATGATTGTGTTATTCTCTTCACAGTTCTGGAGTACTTGCTAAATTATGATTGTGTTATTCTCTTCACAGTTCTGGAGTACTAGCTAAATTATGATTGTGTTATTCTCTTCACAGTTCTGGAGTAAAAGCTAAATTATGATTGTGTTATTCTCTTCACAGTTCTAGAGTACTAGCTAAATTATGATTGTGCTATTCTCTTCACAGTTCTGGAGTAAAAGCTAAATTATGACTGTGTTATTCTCTTCACAGTTCTAGAGTACTAGCAAATTATGATTGTGTTATTCTCTTCACAGTTCTGGAGTACTAGCTAAATTATGATTGTGTTATTCTCTTCACAGTTCTGGAGTACTAGCTAAATTATGATTGTGTTATTCTCTTCACAGTTCTGGAGTACTAGCTAAATTATGATTGTGTTATTCTCTTCACAGTTCTGGAGTACTAGCTAAATTATTATTGTGTTATTCTCTTCACAGTTCTGGAGTAAAAGCTAAATTATGATTGTGTTATTCTCTTCACAGTTCTGGAGTACTAGCTAAATTATGATTGTGTTATTCTCTTCACAGTTTTGGAGTACTTGCTAAATTATGATTGTGTTATTCTCTTCACAGTTCTGGAGTACTAGCTAAATTAAGATTGTGTTATTCTCTTCACAGTTCTGGGTTACTGCCTAATTTCGAGTGGAGTCATATTTTTCCAAAATACTGAGATATTACATAAACTGGGTTGTATCATTTTCTTCACAATCATGAGATAAACAGACGTTGAGTCATTTATTCACAATCATGAAATGAACTGACGCGGAATCATTTTCTTCGAAATTCAGAAATACCACATACATTGGGTTGTCATTTTCGTCACAGTCCTAAAGTGTAACTTAATTCGGATGCACTTATTTTCTTTACATTCGTGAAACTGATACTCATTGGCTGGCACACAAAATATAAACATAGCGACCAATTTAAAATCACGTAAATAGTCATAGCGTCATTAAGAAGGCTTAATTTCTCATTTGCTAGTAGGTCTTATAAATGTTTCAGTCTATACACAATGTTGAAGTACTCTTTAATCTTCAAATTTCATACATTTCATATTAGTGAACAATTATGAAAAACACTAATACAATCAGGACCGGATTTACATATAAGCTAAACAAGCTATAGCTCAGGGCCCCTGTTACTGGGGCCCCAAAAAATTATATTTAGCACTGGCATATAATATCTGGACCTAGAAATGACCCCATATCTCAAGTAGCTTAGGACCTTAAAGTCTAAATACAACACTGAATACAATTCAAGGGTTCAAAAGACGTAGAGGATTGACTTCACTGTCTCGGTTTTCGATATATGCTCCGTCACTCTCAACGAAGCGGCACGCCGCCTGCCGAGAGTACCACATAGCACGTAACTCCGTAGCTTCAAACGATAATCCACAGGGACCTCCGAAAACATTCACCTTGTACACAAAACGACACGAGCCGGTTTCGAACCCATGACCTTTTGAACAAAAGACGAACAACTTAAAAACTACGCTAGGGAGATATTACTTTTCAACAGTTGATGATCAGTTATTAGTTAAAATGGCGTATGCTTTTTATCATTCTGTCTTAAATCTAACACTGTATCTTTTTGGAGAACAATATCTCTGCTGTTTTCATTACGATATGGTCAAGAAAACAGGGATGCTGTATATCACTTTCTTTTATTTGCCACAATGGCATCGCCTTTTTTATTTGCCACAATGGCATCGTCTTTTTTATT
The DNA here is from genome assembly GCA_034231615.1 of Meghimatium bilineatum. Lineage (NCBI taxonomy): Eukaryota > Metazoa > Mollusca > Gastropoda > Stylommatophora > Philomycidae > Meghimatium > Meghimatium bilineatum. Next base: position 64,346,156 of record CM067321.1, on the reverse strand, counting down.
TGCCACAATGGCATCGCATTTTTTATTTGCCACAATGGCATCGCATGTTTTATTTGCCACAATGGCGAGACATAGAAATCTGAAGTTCTTTCGATGTTGCTCTCGCATGTTGCTGTCTGAACGCATCATCTAGTATTTTACGACATTGTAACACATACAAACATTGCCTTAAAAATATGGTACCCTAGATAGGCGACGAAAATAGTAACGGATGAGCATAAAACGAAACGTTGGGCGTTCCCAAACAATTGAAATGTCCGTGTCGAATACAGATTTTTGCAGGTGGTGTAAGTAAATATAAGCAGTGGCTGAAGCTGAACATAGATCCTGTGTATTATAAGTCAGGAGGCTAGACTGTGAACTAATCATCTGAAGATGGACACTAATACTACATTTTTGACTGTATTAGCAGACGGCCAGGTGTACATGCAACGTAAATAGTTCATGCAACCATCTTTGAAATAGTTTACTTAAAAATAGCAAGTTTATGTCGTAAGGTAATTATGTGTTATAACCGTGGGTCGCATACGCGATGAGATTTCATGAATCGACATTTTTGAGTTAGCTTTATTCCTCAGTCCCTTTAAGAGAAACATTTCAAGTGAACCATGCCCACGACAGGTGCGGTAAGTTGTTTAGTTCTCAAAGCAACGGAGCATAATATTGCACACCTGCTCTGCTGAGTGGTAATAATAAAAATAAACATCTGTGGTAAGCTTATGGTTAGAGTAGACTGAACGGAAGCTGCCTGGGCAGTAAATGTCTCTGTTTTAATCTTCAGGAAATACAAGTGATGAAACTTGTTTCAAATGCACTTTGGATAATTTTCCAGAACTTTTCTCAAACGAAGTCTGAGACTTTCAGCGAATTGTAATGCTTTAAGAAGTTGCCTACTCAGAGGGGTCATATGTATGTATAAGTCATTATTCACCATTTTGTTTGCAGATATTATACACCTTCACAGCCTGAAAAGTTACCGTCGGCAATATACGAGCTTGTGGTTAATGAGAAATGAAGCTTTCAAAAAATTGTTCATTTAAATATTCTTTCGATATGCATTGGCTATCACAAAAAATATAATCATAGCAACCAATTAAAATTACGGGAATAGCTGAATATTCATTAAAAAAGGCTAGATTTCATATTTATTAGTAGTCCTTAAATTGCAGGATAGTCATTGCCTGGAACTATTTGAAGAGATCTATATTGATAATTCCACTCAGCGTCCGCACATAGGATAGAAAGCCTACTGATAATTCTCCGCCTGACATTGCAGTTGTTTTGGTCCTTCTGTTGAATGTAATGCTCAAGATAGGCCTCCTCGATATTATCGTCTGATTTCTGTCATGTCAGATAAGTGGATTAAACATCAGGTATGTCGAATATTTGAACAGTTCCGTTTATGCTCCACAGAAAACTCCAGAATGTCTTAAGAAATTTGTCTGAACAGAATTGCTTGTAGAATTAATTCCATCTTTCTTCTTTGGCTTGCTGAGCGCATATCTTCCATGCAAAGGAATTGCTAGCAAACCGTGTAGCATCACATTTCAGAAGTACAGAGAAATGTGCTAGCCAAAATGACAAAACAACAAAACACATAGATGTTCAGCTCTGACCAAGTATGCCAGATGTGGCAGAGTATTCGGTTCGTGTTTGGAACACGTGTCCTCCGATGTTTCTTGATGCTATCATTTCATGGCTTCCTGATGATATCAAACTCTGTGAGTAGTTTCCACACATTCTGCATTTCATGATTTCAAATGATATCATTTATTGTGTATATTACATGTCATCAAAATATGGAAACATATTTATATAAACACAATTATAACCTCGTAGAGGATTTGTGTAAATATGTACGCACCTGTAGTTGCACGTTGATGTACGCATTACAGATGCAGGGGCATACACGTGAGACTGATATGGAATAAGGGACATGGGAACAAGAAAACATGACAGAAAAATAGGAGGGTATGCGCAAAAGTAAAACTTTACCATGTTTGATCATAATTCTTGGTGCACCGAATCGTTTTGCAACTCCAGTAAACAGGTTTTCCGGACTTGACAACCACATTCCACAAAAAGATGTGATCTAGTCAAGACATTCACCCTGTGTACTCTAGTCACTGAGAACAGACCAAGTGCTGAAAACCTATTTAATTGAGTTACAAGGCGATTCGGTGCCACTAGACGTGATTTGGTTCAATTCCCGTCAGATGTAAGAATTATTTTCATTTACTCTCATGCTTCCTACCTGAATTTACTGCTAGACCCTATAATCTATTATTTGAGGCAACATTGTTCTCTATGTTATTTATGTTTATAAGAAGAGCTTTAGGTTCTTCTAGTACGAATAAAGCTGTTCTATGTTTGTGTTTCTGAGGAAACTTCAATACTTGTACGAGATGTTAGTTGTTGTAATAGTCATTATCTCCATTGGTCTGTTCTCAGTGACTTGGGTACACAGGTTGAATGTCCTGACAACATCACATTTATTTTGAGGGATGTGGTGGTCAAGTTCGGAAAACCTGTTTAGCTGAGTTGCAATGTGATTCGTCCCTCTAGAACGGACCTGGTTCCCGCCACCTGTAAGAGTTATTTTCATTTATTTCCATGCTTCCTACTTGAATTTATTTGTAGGTCCTATATGTTTGATCAAGGAACGATCAAATACGATTAATACGATTGCAGAGCAGGGTTTCTCAAACTCTTGAGATGAACACCGCCCACATATAATCGTTAGTGCTCAAGTGCATGTTTTGACTCACACGACTCGAGTACATGTCCTTACGAGAGCACCCACACGCTGGCAAGCTACAGGCTGAGATCATATGTTGTGAAGAAATAATGATTGAGGCATGCACTAGAAATATTCATTATAGAGTTATAAGCACAACAATTAATGCATATTTAAAATTTATCAGTAGAACATTCTTAAACACCCAAACAGACATACTATTCATAGGGGATTGACTGCATTATCCTCGGGTTTCCTCATATGTACTGCATCCCTATTAACGAAGTTGCACACTACATGATGAGAGTATCAGTCATGGTAGATAACTCCGCAGTTTCAAATGATAATAAACAGAAAACAGAAAAAACATCACGGCACAAATCGTGATCGAACTCTAGAAGTCTTGAACAAAATATAAATGACCTAATATCTTTATACTCAGGGGCCGGGAACCTTTTCGTCTGAGAGAGCTATGGACACCACATATTTTGAAAAGTAATTCTGTGAGAGCCATACATTATATTTAAAACTGTTTACAATGAATGTAGGGTTGCTATTTTTCTTTCCTCTAGGTCAGCGGAGTTTATCTCCTTTTCCAATTCTGATGCTGAGCTGCAGTAGACTTTAGTTCATTTGTGAAATGAAATATTGATATGCAATTAATATGTAGATCAAATGAGTCTAAAGAAACATTTGTTTAATAATGGAAATTTTTTTCTGCGAGCCAGAAGCAGCCATCAATCTGGCTTGCGAGCCATAGGTTCCCGACCCCTGCTATAGATCATCACAATTTGAAATCCACTGGATCCAGTTAAACAGCTTGAAATCCACTGGATCCAGTTAAACAACTTGAAGACTTATATTTTGTTGACGATCTTGCAGTGCTGTCCCACAATTACACTCAGATTAAGAAAAGTGGAGTAAAATTCACAGTAAATAGGCTTGAAATACACATAGATAAAACAAAGAGTACAAATAAATGTAGCAAATGGAAACCATAATTCACTATGTGAAACATCTTTAGTGAAGGTAGATCCGTGCATGTTGCATATTGGCAGCAACATCAATATAGAGGGAGGAACAGAAGAAGATTTTTTGATAAGAATACATAAAGCAAAACGAAACTTTTTGTGTATTAGGACATATATGGAAATCGAAAGAAATTGTGTCAAGTACAAAAAAAAGTACTCAAATGTTACATCACGTTGTATTGCTAAATAGAAATAGTGTAAGAACAACGAAAACCCTACCACATAGAGTAAGTATAAGGAAAAGGGTAAACCCTACAACATAGAGTAAGTATAAGGAAAAGGGTAAACCCTACAACATAGAGTAAGTATAAGGAAAAGGGTAAACCCTACAACATAGAGTAAGTATAAGGAAAAGGGTAAACCCTACAACATAGAGTAAGTATAAGGAAAAGGGTAAACCCTACAACATAGAGTAAGTATAAGGAAAAGGGAACCCAAGAAAACTACATTAATCAATGGTTGCATGCGTAGAATAAAAGGTTTGAAATGGTATAACACCGGACCTCATACAAAGGGTCTGTCCATAAAATGCTTCTACAGTGCGTTGTCTGGTATTAGCTCCTCCTCTACCCCCACCCCACGTCAACTATTGTCAAGAATTCAGGGAATCCCCTCTTCGCTTTTTAATTATATCGAATTAAGAACCCCCCCCCCAAAAAAAAAAAACAACAACGACTCACACAATTTGTAAGCAGAAGAAGATGTTAAAAAGCAAAAATTGCTTCGATGTTTTGGAAAATATTTTTAAATTCATACAATAATGTGATGCATACAAATATTATTGTTGTCAACTTTGACAATTACTCGCCAGCCCCCCCCCCACCTTGTCAACATCTATCTCCCATTTTAGACCTCCCTCCCCTAAATGTTGACGTAATTTATGGACATCCCCAAAGAACCAAACAAACTCCAATGAAGGAAGAACTAAACAAACTGCACTGAAGGAAGAACTAAACAAACTCCAGTAAAGGAAGAACTAAACAAACTCCAATGAAGGAAGAACTAAACAAACTGCACTGAAGGAAGAACTAAACAAACTCCAGTAAAGGAAGAATAAACAAACGGCAGTGAAGGAAGAACTAAACAAACTCCAGTGAAGGAAGAACTTAACAAACTCCAATGAATGAAGAACTACTTCAGCGACGTTGGAAATGGGTAGAAGATGCATTAAAAAAGACCAAGGAAAGCATTTCTGTTGCGATTCAAACGAGACAAAAATGGCAGCACAGATCAGACGGTTCTCCTTCATCTCAAGATAGTCTGCTAGCATTGAAATAGATCGGTCAGAGCTGGAATTGGACTCATCAGCCATCTGGGGGATCATAAACGGTCGAACCAAATATGTTGACTTGCCTTGTCTTGCATAGCCATGTGTGCCGTGCGGCATCCTAGGTAGCCGAGTATTTCTATTCTTTGCTAGTTGTTAGGTTTCAGTTGAATCTAGAATGTGTCTCGTTAAAATATTTTTGTCTTGTCTATCCAAACATTACCGAACCAAACATTACCCGTCTTAATGACATGCCCTATCTTCGCTTGCGAAGGAGGAACACCGCCATCACCACCAGTTATCTTGTCCACACACTATGTGGTTCGCAATACATCGCTAACTCATTGCTTCACTAATTCACTCGGACACATAATTCACGGACATCATACTCAAGTTACTTATGGACAAGGGGTGCAAAGGGAACGCATTGCTCTAGACGGGCCCAGGGTTAGCAGATAACCAAGATACCAAATGTACCTCCACGCGGTGCACCCTGGAAACAAATACAGCAGCTCGAGCTGATTCTGGCCAAATCATTTGGGGATCGTGTCCGAGAATGTGGAGGTAGCAGATAGAAAGAGATTTGACTGCACAAGAGACAGACAATATCTCCGACACCACCAGCATCACCACATATAGCGACACTGTCGACATACAGTGAAGGTAGTCAGTCCAGTCCGAACATTGGAGGGGCGGCCAATGTAAAATGCACGTGAAGGTAGATGCATGGCGAGAGACAAATAGATTTCATACAGAGTACAATGAAACAATGACAGGGCAGAACAGCGCTAGAGGGCATCGCGAACTGCAAATAGAAAGTGAAAAGTCCCTAGGAAAGGGGAACTACAAGATCCGTCATCTCGAGACGAGCTTCTAGTTACCGGTGTTCCTTACAGGCAGAGACCCAGACCCATCCATTGGCGTTTTGTAAAGCAAGAAGACCTAACCCAACTCTTATGTCGAGCCTTCCTAAACCGGAAATATGCACGCGAAGAGAAATGGTTCTGTACCCGATGGTCTTAGGCAAGAAAGGGACAACGATGGTAGTCCTGGCCCAACTCTACTGTCAAGGTGTCCTATAACGGAAGTACACTTGCAAAGAGAAAGGGTTCCGTACCCGATGGGCTCAGGCACAAAAGGGACAACGAAATAGCACTAGCCCAACTCTACTGTCAGATTTTCCTACACCGGAAATACACTTTAAGAGAGAAAGGGTTCAGTACCTGATGGGCTCAGGCGCTATTGGGACAAGGACGCTCAGCTCGAGAACGCCTTGCTCTCAAACGCGTGGTGTGAGACTCGAACTTGGACAAAGGGGTACACGATGTCGGTGAACGACACCTCGGTTAAGAGGGCGAAATAGCCAGGTTCCAACTCCTCTGTTGAGTTTTTCCCCTTAAGGAACCAGGCTCACGGATGAGAAACGGTTCAGTACCCAATGGGCACAGGAACAGCACGTCCAATTACACGAGGCAAGTTCATAGACAGTGGAACACCTCGTGCGAGTCAGATGAGAGCAAAAATCGTCTGGGCGAAGAGTCGCCACTACGCGTGCCTGGAGACAGATATAGAGGCTGTCACAGGCTAAGGGTAGCCCACCCGAATTGTCAAGGCATGCCGAAATCGGATGTGCTAGGCCTTCAAGGCGCATAACGGTGGCACAACGTAATCACGCTCCCGGCGGAAATCGCACAGATATCCGTGATGGTTACAATGGAGCGAACGCAAAACAAACAAACAAAGTTATGGACAAGAACGTCCGGACACAAAAATAATTCGGGTCTTGACATTTTGCCTCACACGACCGGCTCTCCTGAAAACCCAGCCGTAAATGGGTACCTAACGCATTAGGGAATTATGGAAGGTAGATGCAGCAAGGATGGAAACTAGTTACACCACCTAATAGTTTCTGCGACTTAGTACATGACGAGTTAAGATATGCATTGTTCTGGAACCGATAGGGACAGAGGAAAAGAGAATGTCCAGATGACTAGGGAATAACTGTAGGAAGCGGAAAGAAATAGAGACAATGTGTTAAGAACAATTGACTTCAGGAAGGCTGACTTCTGAACACCATATTAAAGAAGAAGCTAATTTTTTTCGGTCACATTAAGAGACATGACGGCAAGGAGAGATTTTTACTGGAGCAAATGACAGAAGGAAACAGGGGCAAAGTCCGCCCAAGACGCCGTTGTACAAAATACAATAAAGATTGCCTGCGTATGTTACTAAAGGAGGGTGAATGGTGTGATGTGAGTGAGTGAGTGAGTGAGTGAATGAGTGAGTGAGTGAGTGAATGAGAGAGTGAGTGAGTGAGTGAGTGAGTGAGTGAGTGAGTGAGTGAGTGAGTGAGTGAGTGAGTGAGTGAGTGAGGAGACATTTTGTATCGTGTATTGAGCAAGCCAGAGTCAGTCATTGAGAATAAAAATAAAGGTAGGTCATGGTTATCATAAGACGGAACTGATAGAAATATTCAGTGTAAGAAAAAATGTGAGTAGATAATCCAATTCAAACAATAAAGGTGATGTGGAAATATTTAGGGCATTGCATAATCGAACAGATCGAAGAATTTCCATATTCCAATAGTACGTCTCGGCCTGAAATGAATTTCGATTTAAAAACCTTGAAACGTGAATTCCATATTGGGAGTTCAATTAAGGTTCAGTCTCATACACAACTGGCCTAGACGGTTTTAATGGCATATTAATGAATGTACAGATGATGACATAATATCGTTTTACTGAGGAGTGTTTTGATGACATCACAATACTAGGCTGTATCATTTGAAGATGGAGAACTAGGGAGTAAATGTGAGTATAATTTCAAGATGGATAACTGGGGAGTAAATGTGAGTATAATTTGAAGATGGATAACTGTGGAGTAAATGTGAGTATAATTTGAGGATGGAGAACTGGGGACTGCAGTAAATGTGAGTACAATTTGAAGATATGATTGTGAGTGCGCCTTTTTTCTCGTTATCATGTGTGCACGTAACCATAGAGGTTTCCAGTTGTACGATGGGGAGTACAATTGTATGGTGCTTAGAAACGCAAAAAGAAGCGATACATTGTAATTTCAAACTGACCTCTTAGACCACTTGCCTACAATAACAGTTTAATGATTTGGCTAAACAACTATCATCACAGGTGACACATTCTTTCCAACACGTAGTCTTCCCTACTGCTCTATTTGACTTCTCCGCGGTTTTGAACAAGCTGTCCTGCCTTTCACCCACATCATATCACATAACTCACCCACATCATATCACATAATTCACCCACATCATATCACATACCTCACACGCTCATATCAAGCACATCACATTGCATAATTCACTCACTCACAATACATCACATCGTATAACTCACCCACATTACATCACTTACATCACATCACATAACCCAACAAAATCATATCACATAACTAACCTACATCGCATAACTCATTTGCTCACATTACTCACCCACTCACAAAACGACACATCACTCACTCATATTAACTACTTTATTCACTCACTCCTTCAGTAAATCACTAGCTTGCATCATTCACTCCTTCACTAAATCATTAATTCACATCTCCCACTCCCATCACTCATTCAATCACATATATTACATCACCCATTACATTCCTCATTACTTCATTGTCTCCATAAGCTATCTTCTTGGTTTGCGTTTGACATTCCAAACACGACAATTCTTGATAAAAATAATAAGATGGAAGCATACATGTCTTGTAGACACGGCCTCAACCCCGTTAGTCTGGTCACATCGTTCTGGCCCGAACACATCGTTCTGGCCCGGTCAAATCGTCCTTGTCCGATCACATCGTCCGTATGCCGTGAATTATGCTGTGAACTATGCGCAGTTTAGCGTTCAAACGGTTTAGCGTTCATTGTCAACACATGTGTACATCTGAACAGGAGCCTCATACAGCAGAACATATTCTTTAGGAATTCCCGGAATATGAAATGTTGGGGTAAATACAGTTGCCAAGAGAAACAACATGGGAATAACAACTCTACGAATTTCTGTACGAGTTACAGAACAGAATCAAATTTATCAATCAATCAATTAAGTGCCTTGCGGAATGGCGTATGCGATCATGTTTTTACCGCGACTCTATGTCTCTTGTGCTGTCAATGAGCTCTGTTGGTGAACTTCTCCCGTCGTAGTCTAGCAACTACTCACTTTGTTGTCCACTGTCTCTTCTCCCCTTGATCTTTCCAGTGGATATTACGTATTCATGCTGTGTTCTTCTCAGCACATGCTCTAGAAGCCTTGAATGCCTGCCCCTAATGTTTTATATAATTGATTTTTCTACGCCAGCATCATGTTCATAGAAGAAATAAAACTTCAGATATAGGCATAGTCCAGACGAATGTAAGAAGAAGAGGCGTTAAGGCAGAGACCAGAATAAACGCTTAAAGTCAACTGGTCAACTCACAATCACTGCAGACTCGCCCCTAGCTTTTGGGACGCCAGAGACATTTACCATCCAGCCACAGTCAAATCTGATCGTGTATTACTAGTTTTTAACACGGTAGAACACTAGAAGCGATTCAAATGAGACGAAAACGAAAGGAAAACAAGACCAGCTACCCTCATCTTAATAACTACTATAATCTGTTAACATTGAAGTAGAACTATAATCTGCTAACATTGAAATAGAACTATAATCTGCTAACATTGAAATAGAACTATAATATGCTAACATTGAAATAGAACTATAATGTGCTAACATTGAAATAGAACTATAATCTGCTATCATTGAAATATATCCTTCTGAGCTGGGATTAGTATCATCTAGAGCCATATGAGGACTCATAAACAGTCAAATGAAACATTACCCTTCCTAATATCGTGCGTATCTTTGCTTGCGAAGGAGGAACAACATCATCACCATCAATTATATTACCCACTCACTATGTTGTTCGCTACATCGCTCACTCATTCCTTTACTAATTCACTCACATCACTGACTCATTCCTTCACTAATTCACTCTGTCACATAATTCACTCATATCATTCACTCACTCCTTCACTAATTCACTCTGTCACATAATTCACTCATATCTTTCACTCACTCCTTCACTAATTCACTGTCACATAATTCACTCACATCATTCGCATCACTCATTCACGAATTCACTCTGTCTCATTCCTGTTTTCCTATCTATACTTTGCCCCCTCAAAGAAGCGGCAGACCACACATCTAAATTACTACTTATGGCACATATATTCTTAAGTTCAAGCGATAATCACCAGCGATCTCCGATAAAACACACGTGTAATCAAAATGTCACGACCTGGAATAGAACTCTCGACCAGTTAAGAACGAGGTATAACATGGTATATGACTTAACAACATGCACGTATCGAATACCACCAATGCGATCAATCATAAGCCTGTCGATTCACTAATGTTCACAATTACTCAAGCTGTTCTATTTTATATTTGATGTATCTCACACCACGGATAAAATCATCATGTCAATATCTTTAAATAATTAATTTGTTGTTGTTGTTGTCGTTGTCCAAATGCTGATGAGTAATGCTACTCTTATCAACACAATACCATTTTGAAAAATGTGTAGTTCTTCTGAAGTAGACTTAGTCTTCCATACAGTAAGTTAGTAACTGTTACGGGTGTCTGTAGAAGTTTTTTCTGGCAGTTGAAAGGTAAAGGCAGTCAATAAGGAGGTGTTCCAATGTTTTATTGAGATGAGAGTAGTGTCTGCAACTGGTAGTTGCTGGAGTTTAATACGGTTTAAATGGCTATTAACCCTTGGATGTTCTATTCGCAGCTGAGAGATAATGTTTTGGTTTCTCCTACATAGTTTGTTTATGTTGTCATTGTAATTTTCCCCTGTTATTTAACTAAATACGTATCGAACATTCAGTCCATTTACCTATCTGTTCAGTCAAATGTCCCTGGTGTTGTTTCTGAGAATTTGTTTGACTGTTACCATACTAGAATGTATTTAATGTTGTCTTTTAGGCGTCTCATATTGGAAGTCTGTTCGCTACTTCTTTCCCTGCCCTATCGTTATGTCCAGGGATCAAATGCATGATCACACTGAATAGATATGCAGAGACAATACTGTGCGATGTTCTAAATAGTTAATATCAATACAACATTATGTCACTTTACACCACAGCTCGTCATAACAATTATAATAATTTATTTACGAAATTTGCATACTATGCTTCCTTTCTTTATTCTTTTCTTCATCTTCTAAAATCAGAATGCACAAAGTAAAAACAAAAACCCATGGGTAGTGAACCGAAATGAGATTCTCTAAGCAGTTTCCACACGAAACAGTCAACTAAAACATATTGAACTTAAAATTCTTCATTCGTAGTGTACAAAAAGTGTATTGTCATATGATTGTTTTATATAAATATATTGTATAATGTTTTAAAATTAATTGTATATATATATATATATATATATATTGTTATAAAATTGTATTGTTATATGAAAATCAACGCATTTTCATGAGAAAAACAGAACAGGAAACATATTAAATGATAAAATAAGATGAGGTTGGCATTAACGAAAACTCATAATCGAATTTTGAAATGTTCTAACTAGTGACACTTTCATGTATCATTCATATTTTGTTGTAAGTTAAAACATAAAATCATATATACACACGACATATTTAACTGGAGATATCGCAGCAGAGATCAGAACGAGATGCGCAATGGCCCTACAACAAATACAATAGATGATACGTATAACTATATATCTAATATTTTATCTGCTTGTGGTGTTAGGCGTCTCACAACTGAATGACGATCGGTTTGCGGGCTATGTCACGTTTGGTCGCTTGATATGCAGTACTATTGTGACGTTTGAGAATGTTTGTAACTTGTTCAATCCACCTTCTTCATAGTCTTCATCTGTATCTTCTATACATATTGTTCATAAAAGAACGATGCATCTGCTGATTATGAAGGATTTTCAGCTCTGTAAAATGTACGAATACGGATGTTATATGTTAATGTCACTGAGGATACGTCAATACTTGTACGGGGTGTTCGTTGTTGCTGTAATAGTCCTTGTCACAAAAAAGGGTTCTGTTTTCATGTTGTATGCTCTTGCCGCTCGTCAGTAGGATTTCTTTCTCAGTTTAGTTTCTGAACCATTTCAGTTCCTTTTTCAACATATTTGACAACATGTGTTGTTCTTGTGATCTCGTCATTCTTCCAATGATCGCTTCTTGTTCTGTTTGCCGATTTCCTTAGACATCTCATTTCACACGTAGTAAGCTTTCTCTTTTGTTCTTCTGTTACAGTCCATATCAGCCATTGATAACACAATATTGGTATGAAGATTGAAGTTATGATTGGGTAGCTAGGCTCATTATCAGCCATCGCTTTAGTTGCATCTCACAACATGCTTGCCCGGTCACAAGTTACGATTTGTCTGTGGGTTTCCATTGGGATATTCTTTGTTTAAAAATAGTATAAATCCATAATCTACGTAGTTGTATGTTTGAATGCTTGTCTCGAGGACTATGTCCAATGGTGATCGCTTCAGTTTTATTCACTGGAAATTAACAATGTCACTCAGATTCTGTAAGGGATTACTACATATTTAGCTGTTATAATATTTCGCAAACTTCAACACCTTGTCAAGAATTAAAATTGATTTACAATAATGTTTTAGTTTTAATTTTACTTTTCCTTTTCAGTCGACGACATGGCAAAGAAAACTGTTCTATAGCCAAATTCGAGTAGTGACCTACACAATTGGTTTGGAGTGTGTTCGGATAAATTTGTGTTTCAACATTGGTTAGGTCCATAATTACGTAGATAACATGAGTTTTTGTGTCTTCATTTTTCATTCCATTCTTCCATCGGTGGTAAAGATGCTACTAAGATATTTACAATCACGCACTTGTTTCAGTACTGACAATTTTGAGAATTATATGGCAAGGGACAAACATTTTACAAAAAGCTTCACCTATTAGGAATCTATATTTTTCCATTTATTACAAATGGTTGTATTATGTAACCAATGACATGGCATATTAAAAAAAATTATCGGTATTTGAAATAAAATGTTATAGAAAAGATCTAAAGAATTCAATGGACAGAAAGATGAACCAGACGTCCGTAAAAATATGAACATTGCAAAAATATTGCTGCTCAAAAATACCAAAAATTGAAAAGAAAAGTATTTTAGACACTTAAAAAGACATTATGGTTTAGAAAGCATGATCATGGTGGAAAATATCCCAGGAAATAGAGCCATTCAACAGTGACAGAGAAGAGAACGACTACCACGGTTATCGAATATCGAGAACCTTCTGAGCATGATACTGGAAGACTGGGCAGCTTGTATAGAATCGAGTACATTCAAGTAAGAAGCAAGAGAATAAATTAAACATTTCTGAGACTAATGGGAATTGAACAAGTCCATTCTAGCGGCACCGAATCGTCTTGTAATTTGAGTAAACATATTTTTCCGTACTTTACTAACAGCAACTTAAAAAAAAAAGATACGATTTTGTCAAGACATTCAAACTGTGTATTCAAGTCAGTGACAACGGACCAATCAAGGGAAGAACTATTATAACAAAAACGAACTTCCATGAACAACAATGAACAACGTATTGAAGTATCCTCTGCAAAACAAACATATAACATCCGTATTCGTACGGTTTGGATAGCTGAAATCCCTCATATTCGGAAGAGGTATCGTTCTGTTTTTGTAAATATGTATAGAATCGAGATGATGTCAAAGTTCTAGCAGTTTCATTATATATATATATATATATATATTGGCGCAAAATGTATGTTGGATGTGTTGTCATTTATTCTAGTGAACGAAGTGAGTGTTAATTTTGATTGCCAAAGACGAGTTGGAAATTGGATAAAGTTTAGTAATTTGTATACTAATAGAATAATTTACTTAAAGTTGCCATATTTGAGCCTGTGTTATGGTTACGTTCTCAGCGTCAGCTAAATTCTCAGATGTAGCACGTTACTGAGTCTTGTAAATCATTTAGAAATTGTTCATAATTAACTTACAACTCATACTTAATGTCTCAAAGTGACAGTTCAGTGGGCGTGTTTTAATATGGCGACACTAATACAAGAGCAGACATTCCTAGATGTCAAAATATGTTCATCAAGGTACAGTAAAGGATGGAAGAAGACAATGTGATTAGAAGTACACTTGGATAACATCAAGGACTGGATAGCGTGTGAAGCTATTTTCAAAACGTATCAGGGTAGTAAGGACAGAGATTATGTTTTAATGAATAGAGATGTGGGGAGATCTGTCTGAACCAAATGTCTCAATGTGACACCCCCACAATCCAAACGAAGATGTGACCGGGCAAGCATGTTGTGAGATGCAACTAAAGCTATGCTGATAATGAGCTTAGCTACCTAATCACGAAGATACTAAAGAGATGGCTGATAATGAGCGTAGCTACCTAATCACGAAGACACGAAAGAGATGGCTGATAATGAGCTTAGCTACCTAATCACGAAGATACTAAAGAGATGGCTGATAATGAACTTAGATACATAATCACGAAGATACTAAAGAGATGGCTGATAATGAGCGTAGCTACCTAATCACGAAGACACGAAAGAGATGGCTGATAATGAATTAGATACATAATCACGAAGATACTAAATAATTGTTATTACGTGACATGATGAATTCAGATATAGCAAACTGAAAGACACATATAGTGTAGCCAAAGTATAAATCATGGAATAACTGACTACGGTTTCCATATTATAGAAGCTCTTGATGTCAGTCGTTTGAGGGGGAATGGAGAACTATACAGAGATGCTATTTACTGAACTACCGCAGCGATTTATTACTATTTCAATAACTCTTCAACATGGTCATAACTGAATTATACGATTCGCAACATCTTCATTACTGAGTCAGTAACTCCTTAATATACTCATAACTGAGTCAATAAACCTAGTACTCCAATAGACTTCTGACACGTCATATTGTGCGAAGTCCAGGAACATAATTTGTGCATATTTCTCTATCCGTAGATTAACTCTCAATATTATTCATATGATTTTCATCTCTTTCAATGTTTTCATGGTCTCACTTCTCAATGCATTCCGAATTCTACCCTGATAATTTTTTCCCTGCAGGATCCATGACATTTGTCTTGGCTATATGGTATACTGATTTTCTGAACGCATTCCAAACCCATCTCATTTTTCATTAGTTAATATGGGTATCACCAGATCTCTTGAAACATGCACCTGTTTACTTATTCATCTTTGGCAAATTGTTTACTAAGTTACCCATCTCAACAATTTATTACAGATTCCAACATCCATTATATATTTATGTGCTCTTAATTCATCAGTAACCATTGAGACACGTCTTTGGGTGCGTGACATGCTTATGACGTTTCCATTGCTACTTCCAGATCTTCTGTGCTGATGTCTGTATAATTTCTGATATACTACTGCTATCATATCGTCTCACGTACTGTTGTCTTCCATTCTCAGATCCTATGTACCATTGTTCTTCCATTCTCAGATCCTATGTATCATTGTTCTTCCACTCTCAGATCCTATGTACCATTGTTCTTCCATTCTCAGATCCTATGTACCATTGTTCTTCCATTCTCAGATCCTATGTACCATTGCTCTTCCATTCTCAGATCCTATGTACCATTGTTCTTCCACCATCAGATCCTATGTACCATTGTTCTTCCATTCTCAGATCCTATGTACCATTGTTCTTCCACTCTCAGATCCTATGTACCATTGTTCTTCCATTCTCAGATCCTATGTACCATTGTTCTTCCATTCTCAGATCCTATGTACCATTGTTCTTCCACCATCAGATCCTATGTACCATTGTTCTTCCACCATCAGATCCTATATACCGTTGTTCTTCCATACTCAAATCGTATGTACCATTGTTCTTCGACCCTCAGATCTCCATGTGTACTGTTGCCCTTCTACTCTCAGATCTTCTTATGTACTGTTATCCTTCTACTCTCGGATCTTCATGTGTACTTTTGCTCTTCCACCCTCAGATCTTATTACGTACAGTTGATCTCCCAATATCATCGTGTGTACCGCTGTCCCCATAACTTCTTGTACAAAAAACCCATCACGTAAATGATTTCGTCAATCTGTTGCCGCTACCCCAAAGAACAACAAAAATAATAATATTATGCCATGCCACGACATGTCTTAAGAGACGGTTAAGGTGATGTGTCAGGGGTTTGCTGTTCCATCTTAAATATCAAAGTAATAGTTTTGAAATATGATGTTTCACGCCTGAAAACGCAGACAATTTGTAAACAACAAAATGAATTCACATCTCTAACAAGCACACTCTGAAACTGTAGGAGCATGAAACAAAAGTGGCAAAAAAGAAGAATATGTGGTTACTCTAACCCAATGCATAAATCATTTACTCTAATCCATTGTATAACCTACATCATTACCCTAATCCTCTCGATAACCTACCGCATTACTCAATTCCTCTGGATAACCTACACCATTACTTTAATCCACTGGACAATCTATCTCATTACTCTAGAACAATATATCCCATTACTGTAGAACAGTATATCTCATTACTTTAAAACAGTCTATCGCATTACTCTAATCCACTGGATAACCTACCTCATTAATCTTTAGAACAGTCTATTTCATTACTCTAATCCACTGGATAACCTACACCATTACTCTAATCTACTGGACAGTCTATCTCATTACTCTAGAACAGTATATCTCATTACTCTAATCCACTGGATAAACTACGCCATTACTCTAATCCCCCGGACAATCTATCTCATTACTCTAGAACAATCTATCGCATTACTTTAGAACAGTCTATCTCATTACTCTAATCCATTGAATAACCTACCTCAATACTCTAATCCACTGGATAACCTACCGCATTAGTATAATCCACTGGATAACCTACCTCATTACTCTAATCCGCTGGATAACCTACCTCATTACTTTAATCCACTGGAAATATATCTCATTATTCTAGAACAATCTATCTCATTACTCGATTAGTCTAACTCATTACTCTAATCCAATGGATAACGTACCTCATTACTATAATCAACTGGATACCCTACCCCATTACCCTAATCATTTCAAATTAATGATATATTTCTGCTTACATATCCCAGATTCATGTTGCTAACGAACAATGCGGACGTAATTTTAAAACGACCCACACAATCATCATCTCTCGACACCCTCCATCTTTTCTGCCTCAACTCACAAAAAATGCACCATCAATCATTCCATCCTCCTCAGTATCTCAGCACAACAATATCACATATCTGACATTCATATCACCACCTCCACATCAGTTAATCTATCTACTAAAACATTCCCTCACAGTGACATGATCTATCTGATTTCCCCGCACAATTCACATCCTCCGTCTCCTGCTTAATCTCTCACTCTTTATTCAGCTTCCCACTGCGGCACACTTATCACATTCAATCGGAACATTTATGACTCAATCATCTACAAACACGCAAGATCCGTGTCTCGAGTCTCAAATTCCCACCTTTGCATGTTTGCAACCAATTTGTTTTCTCATCACGCCCCGAAATCAACTTGGGAATGTTCTATATTTTCCTATATTCTGATATGAATTATCCCTGTTTAATTCTTCCTATTCTTGCCTTCATAATCTGCTAAAAAATAATTCTCGGATGTTAAGATTATCATTTGTTAACACTAAATTATACGATAAAGGCCACCAGTAAAAATATCATATTTAGAATGTTTGTGCACGCAAGTGCAGCAACACATCAATAATATCGGGAAAACCCACTGCTATCGAATGGTTAGGTTAACCGTGACACCGGCCATCCATTAAATTCTCCAGTAAAGACCTGTCATCAGAACGTAAACAAGACTTCATTCGTGACGTTTTTGCTTATTGCCGTGCATATCATTGGTCACTATTTATATGGTTGGAAGCTGCACGCAAAAAAAGCGAATGTCGACCAACGAAATTAAAGGAAATAAATAAAAAATCAGACTTTCAGGTGATGTTTACTGTCTGTACAGAGGTGTTTACTGTCGACGGTGACGGCCAGTCTCTTCTGCGTTCTTTCTCAAAGTCTGCTGGATAATAGAAAATTGTCGGGAGAAACGATTGCATTGCGTTATCGTTTACAGTTTGGTTGTAATACCTTTGCCTTTCTGCCTAACATATTCGACATTGAATGGCTTTCATGGGTCAAATCCCTATTAGGCGGCATCATCAAAACTATCACAGGAAGCTAGCTGGCCTACTATGGGCATATACTGGACTGTACATACAATAAATCAACAAACTTGAAGTCAGAAAATCTTTGACAGTTTGACATTTGTTGACATGAGACGCTGTTGACAAGAGAAGTTGTTGACAAGAGAATTTGTTGACAAGAGAATTTGTGGACATTCATGAACACTGACGTCAGCAGTTAGATATTTTATACATTTAAATTGTTTAAGCAATACATCACATACACTTAAACAGAAAACACATTACATACACTTAAACGGAAAATACATCACATACACGTAAACAGAAAACACATTACATACATCATCATCATCAAGTGACATATTCTTTCCAGAACGTAGTCTTTCCTATAATCTCTTGAATTATCCGCGGTCTTTACTAAGTTGCCTTGCATCTTCCAGAGAACATTTCTTGGCACAATACTCCTGTAGTTTTCCGTTGCTTTCAGAAGGGACATCCGATTTAAACATCTTTGAATCATACATATAAAATCATACAAATATGAAACATACATATAAACAGAAAGTACATCATTTACATTTAAACAGAAAATACAATACATACATTTAATCAGAAAATACATTATACAAATTTAAACAGAAAATACAGCATATACAATTAAACCAAAAATATATCATATATATTAAACAGAAAATACATTACATACATTTAAACAGAAAATACATTACATACATTAAAAGAGAAAATACATTACATACATTAAAACAGAAAATACATTACATACATTTAAACAGAAAATACATCATATACATGTAAACAGAACATTAGTGTTCATTTTCATTGCATATTGTCTTGTCTTGACATTTGACAGTATATTCTCAAATACAATTTCTGAACTTAGAACTGCTAATTAATGTATCACCAATCAAGTTACAAAATGTTCTCAAGACACGTGTTCTGTTTAATTTAATTATGCAACTATTCCTTGCAAGCAAAAGAATTAAATGCAGCTAACATTTTACACAGAACATCCTGGCATCAGTAATAAATTGACGATTATTTTACACAAAACATCCTGACATCAGTAATAATCTGAAGATTATTTTACAAAGAACATCCTAACATCAGTAATAAATTGAAGATTATTTTACACAGAACATCCTAACATCAGTAATAAAGTGCATATTATTTTACACAGAACATCCTAACAGCAGTAATGAATTGAAGATTATTTTCAAATTGTACTATGTTAGTATGATGCTTGTAGGAAAACACATGATTGGTTGGTAGCTAATCAAGCGTTCTATGGGAGCATGGCCATTGATCCAATGCCATTAAGTGATATATGCATGTGTGTGCCAGCTGTTTTTTTTGTTTAATATAAAGGTGTTCCATTTATCTGACCTTGGAGAGAGAAGCATTTTTCTGACATTATCCAACGCTGAACATTTAAAAAACATTGGTGGTAAACAGACTGTACACTAAGAGCATGACCCATTTAGTAAATATAAAAAGCTTGCCAGCACAACCAACGAAGACACAATTTATTGACTTAGCTTTTGGAAGACTGAATAGAGGCAGTTTTATACACGGATCCAAGAACTAAACAGAAAATACAGTATTCACTACCAGACACAACACTAGACATACCTACACTTTCCCAGTTCCTTGGAAGCAATATTAAAATCTAATTATCAGAACCACATTATATTGTATCTACACTATGAGAGAGCAGAATACTCTCGAACAGAAAACAATAGTATGCAACATGATTGAAGATATGTACTCCAAAGACTCATGGATACAAGCATATAGTGTGTAAACATGAATGGACAACCATAGCAGCGAAGACCAGAAGTGGTAGAGTGTACATAAAATATTCAGAAACAGAAAATGATTACACATGTCCACATACTGGAATCTTCTGTCCCTGCTACTCTGTGGCAGTACTGACAGCAGAAATAAATAAAATCACAATAAACCAATGTCAACAGAAGGTGTTTCTTACTAACCTGTTATACAAGCCATTGACAGCGCTAAACTGTCAGACCACGCATACGGTTGTGTCTCTCTGTCTCACCAATGGCCTTCTAGACAATCCACCCATGTAACAATAAACTTTAGTAGATCACATGCCGTTATATTGAGACTCTCTTATGGAAGCTTTGTAGTATGTCATCTATACAATTATAGAATCCGAGTAGAAGCTCCTTCAATAGGCATTTCACTAAGTCAAAAGCTGAAGTCTCCTAGGAATGAAAGATCAGAAAAACCACACTACTGCACATAGGAAGAAAGAGCTCTAATCGCTCGCAATTCCTGGAGTTCTCAAACAAACAAACAAACAAATAACAAACAAACTGCAAGAGCTGAAGGATGCCATACAAAAGTTAGCATCAAAAGAGGTGTAGTGCTTCAGTGAATACCATCCCACTGTGGCATACCAGGAAATGTAAAGGTAGATATTCTAGCAAACGATGGGGGAACACAGGAACAACAAGACCACGAAATCGCGTATCATGAAAAGAGGACTCTCCAGGATATTAGAAAAGTCAGCCACCAAAAATACAACTATGACTATTTCGACAGAGATGAAGACGTTATCATTTTCCGCCTCAGGACATGACACAACAGACTAAACATGAACTTAAATAGACTACGACTGGATTCATCACCTCTCTGTCCATGTGACAGGCAGCACAGACCATGGATCATATACTGTAAAATTGCATTATCTAAACAATTTAAGGGGAGGAACACTGGCCCACAGTGAGAGCTATCGGCAGAAAGCGGTAAGGGAGCATTGAGAAGCTTTTAAATAAATCAACATTCGTCAATAAAACCGGACTTACTGTGTAGACATGAAACAATGAATCAAGTGTCATGCAGAATGGCCTAGGTGACCATGTTTCCGCGACTCTCTGTCTCCGGTGTTGTCAATAAGCTTGGTTGGTGAACTTCTACCGTGTCACAATATGAGTCCATCTAGCAACTTCTCTCTTTGTCGTCCCCTATCTCTTGTCACCTTGATCTTTCTCTTGGTTATTAGGTGTTGAATCTGTGTTCTTCTCAGCCCATGCCCTAGAAACCGTAACTGTCTGCCCCTTATATTTGATATAATGGATTTTTTTACGCCAGTATCAATAAAAATCTCTTCATTAGTTTTCTTAGCTGTCCATGGTATTTTTATCACTCTTCTCAGAAACCACATTTCTGTAACCTCCAGTTCGTTGTGAATTTTTGTGTGTTTACAGTCTATGCTTCACATCCATAAAAAAGAATTGGTTCGATATAACATCTCAGCACTCGAATTCGGGTCTCGTCTGTATTCATTGTTGCATTGCACAAAACGGTTCTCATTTTCTGGAATACTGATTTCGCTTGTGCTGTTTGACTCTTTATCTCACCTGAACATCTACCTTCTGGGGTGCAAAGGGAACGCATTGCTCTAGGCGGACCCAGGGTTAGCAGATAACCAAGATCCCAAATGTACCTCCACGCGGTGCACCCTGGAAACAGAAATACAGCAGCTCGAGCTGATTCTGGCCAAATCATTTGGGGATCGTGTCCGAGAATGTGGAGGTAGCAGATGGAAAGAGATTTGCCTGCACAAGAGACAGACAATATCTCCGACACCACCAGCATCACCACATATAGCGACACTGTCGACATACAGTGAAGATAGTCAGTCCAGTCCGAACATTGGAGGGGCGGCCAATGTAAAATGCACGTAAAGGTAGATGCATGGCGAGAGACATAGATTTCATACCGAGTACAATGAAACAATGAAAGGGCAGAACAGCGCTAGAGGGCAGCGCGAACTGCAAATAGAAAGTGAAAAGTCCCTAGGAAAGGGGAACTACAAGCTCCGTCAGCTCGAGACGAGCATCTAGTTACCTGTGTTCCTTACAGGCAGAGATCCAGACCCATTCATTGGCGTTTGGTAAAGCAAGAAGACCTAATCCAACTCTAATGTCGAGCCTTCCTAAACCGGAAATATGCTCGCGAAGAGAAAGGGTTCCGTACTCGATGCGCTTAGGCACAAAAGGGACAACGATTTAGCCCTGGCCCAACTCTACTGTCAAGTTTTCCTACACAGGAAATACACTTGAAGAGAGAAAGGGTTCAGTACATGATGGGTTCAGGCGCTATTGGGACAAGGACGCTCAGCTCGAGAACGCCTTGCTCTCAAACGCGCGGTGTGAGACTCGAACTTGGACAAGGGGTACACGATGTCGGTGAATGACACCTCGGCTAAGAGGGCGAAAGAGCCAGGGTCCAACTCCTCTGTTGAGTTCTTCCCCTTAAGGAACCAGGCTCATGGATGAGAAACGGTTCAGTACCCAATGGGCACAGGCACAGCACGTCCAATTACACGAGGCAAGTTCATAGACAGTGGAACACCTCGTTCGAGTCAGACGAGAGCAAAAAAGTCGTCTGGGCGTAGAGTCTCCACTACGCGTGCCTGGAGACAGATGTAGAGGCTGTCACAGGCTAAGGGTAGCCCACCCGAATTGTCAAGGCATGCCGAAATCGGATGTGCTAGGCCTACAAGGCGCATAACGGTGGCACAACGTAATCACGCTTCCGTCGGAAATCGCACGGATATCCGTGATGGATACAATGGAGCGAACGAAAAACAAACAAACAAACATCTACCTTCTGATGTTAACAGGGTGCCAAGATATTTCACCTTTTCAACTTGTGTTAGTTTTGTGTCACTAATCATCAACAAACTGTATGGGGACATTGAGAAACTTTCAATTGCAGCAGCATTTATCAGGAACACAGGACTAGATGTGTAGACATGTTCAACTGAATGGTAGCCTCGAGGAGTTTTGACATACAGAAGCATCTATCAATAAAAAAAGGAAACATCGTGTAGAAATGACACTACATTGAATCATTGATTATTAAAGAAGAAGGTAATTGAACCAGGTCCGTTCTAGCGACACCGAATCACCTTGCAACTCAAATAAACAGGTTTTCTGTAGTTGACCGACCACATCCATACAAAAATAAAGATGTGATCATGTCAAGACTTTCAACCTGTACACTCAAGTCACCGAGATTGGTGACAATTGAAACAAGATATATTACAATATCAACGAAACGACCATCCCAATTAAGTAATGAATTATCCTCAGAACAACATAAATAGAACATCTTCGATGGTCCTTTTTTGGGATGTGGTTTGTTAAGTACGGTAAACTTGCCTTATGTTACTGTAACATAACACATTTCGTAGTGTGCCTTAGATGTTAACCATACATCCGTGGAGTAGAATATGCAGTCTATAATCTTTTCAAAATGCAACTGAATAGAAGAAAAATTATCAATGTGTCAACTACACACAATGATGGCAGTATCGATTACTTGGAAGGACACTTGACATTCAGATATGATATAGACTTTTTTTATGTTTCATTTCATAAAGCATCTGTATCGATTACATATATATTGTTAGTGATCACCTGATGGCATTCCTGCTGTGAAGAGAACTTTCAATCTTCCAGACACATTTCATTCATTCTGCTTATTGCATAATTGATAGGACATCCTCTCTCGTTTCCTCTCACTTAAATATCGTATTCTCTCTATCATGCGTCATTGATACATGCGTCAGTGATTAATGACGCTGAAAGAGTTAGGGTCATAGGTGTAAGTTATAGCTGTTCCGTGCGGTTTGCACCTTTCGCACTGATTTTGACAGGTATGTTTTATTATGTAAATCTCATGTAGTATTATTATTCAGGTGAAATATGTTTTCAAGTAATCTTTATGAAAATCCTGAACAACTCATTATACTGAGCAAGTTGACCTATACAGCCAATAACATGTTTAAACACTGAAATGTCGTTTGTCCATCGTTGTCTTAGGCAAATTCAATGCATCTGTGGTGAGGAACAGTGGAGGAGATGCAGCTAGTCGTCCAGAGTTGGTGTACGTACAGAGGGAGTTAATGCTGCCAGAGCAAAGTGGAGTGTTTGTTGTTGACTTTAGTCATGCACCATAAGTTGTAAAGATAAGTGTCTGCTTTAAATAATTTGGCTAAGAAAACTAGAAGAAGATAAACTGCTATTTCTATAATTATTAATTATATTATATTATGTTTTTATTTTATTATAGTACTATATATTAAATTATAGTATTGTGTATTATATTATAGCATTATTTGGCGTCATTGATCAAAGAATCCGATTTAAATAATTGATATATTCTACTACCGCCTCGATGGTAGGGAGTTAGTTATCTCGTCCACATGTATCAATAAATAATTCTAACGTCATGCGAAGCGTAGGACCAAATGCAGAATTGTAATATATCGTTATTTTTTTTTTAAGATTCCTGTTATAGAGTGGAACGTTTCTTTCTGTCGTGGGAGTGCATCCACTTTCGTTATATTACAGCGTGGGGTTTAATGGGTTACCATGAAAAACTATGACAAATTATTAAATATTACGGATGTCTCATTTCAGGCAATACCAAAGCCACGAACTTCGAGAAAAACTGTATAACTTCATTGTAATATTTGCATGGGTTCGTGAGATAGAAGAAATCAGACGACATAATTTGTTTAAATGAACTATATCACGGAACGCAAATCAAGACGAAGGACGATAACCGTGTCTTCATGCTAACTACCATGATTACCTTTCTCGTATGTTTTACCCGCTCAATAGTTTAAATACAGTCATGACATTTTAGGCAATTCTAAATATTAGAACAAAGGGCGAAACTGCCAGAACTCATCAGTAGTTCAACCACTTAATATTCGAAAACGGCTTGGATGATTTCCCTTACGACGTGACCTCGTTGTCTACAGCAATGAAGTATCGCACTGCGCGGACAATTTTCTGAGAATTTGTTTACACAAATTTGAGGGGAAATAAGGTAAAGAAAATAGTTTGTAATATGAAGGAATAAGCACATGTATATACTATCTTCAATGGTACGATGTAGGTGGGTGTTTGTGTGTGTGCGCGCGCGCTTGTGTGTGTGTGTGTGGTCATGTCAATAGCAACACAGACAGCTGTATAATATTTTGGCAAGTTTGACCCAGGTGCTGGTATGGTCATCAAGATCAGGAGCAGACCATGCAAAAGATGGATCATACAAATAAAAAAGTCAACGTAAACAAACATATCTGAGGCACACACAAAATGCCATCTCAAAGAGAAATATTCTACCCATGACGCTGCAAGGAATAAAGTGATATAAAGCGAAAAGAAAGACAATACGAAAGAAGATTATGTGGTGTCCTGCGTACAGTATAAGGAATGTTTATAAGAAGTGATATGGCTAGCCATGAGGCGGATTTAGGAAAAATACGAAACGTATTAATCTCCGAAGTCGGATTTGTCGCTCCATTGGACACGATGCGTCAACGTAAACTGGACTTCATATCCCTGGAAATCTAGTACGGTCAATGTCCTGCTACAACAGCGTTAATGAAGACGGAGTGTGAGAAGCAATATTAAGTAATACAAATGAATTTGGGAAGTATACACATATTACCGTGTATAAGCTTATATTACCTTGTATAAGCTTGTTATATTACCTTGTATAAGCTTGTTATATTACCTTGTTTAAGCTTGTTATATTACCTTGTATAAGCTTGTTATATTACCCTGTATAAGCTTGTTATATTACCTTGTATAAGCTTGTTATATTACCTTGCATACGCTTGTTGTATTAACGTGTATATGAACTAAGACGGACATTATTCGCAGACGAGTGTGTTCTAAACGCTACCAGTCTGAAAATCTTGCAGAACTTCATGGATCTGTTTTCTATGGCTTGTGGTGTGCTCGTTCTCACCATCAGCACCGCGAAGACATTAGTAATGTATCAACCATCGCCAGTAGTCTCCAACACAGAACCAGTAATCACAGTAAAGGGATACAAACTTAATACTGTCAATAAGTTTGTATATCTCGGCAGCACCCTATAGCAAACTACGACAATTGATGAGAATTTTGCTCTGCGTATCGTTCGTGCAAGTGCAGCATTCGGGAGTCTTCGTGCCAACGTCTGGATCGAATGTGGTCTTAATTTGACAACTAAGCTGGACGTGTACCGCGCAGTGGTTCTACCAACACTGTTTTATGCCGCGTCATATTGGACTGTTTATGCGAGACACGATCTACAGTTTAACTCTTTCCACCTTTGGTTCCTAAGAAACATCATGGGAATTCGTTGGCAGGATAGAGTGTCAGACGACGAAATACTTCAAAAGCATCGTATGCAAAGACCATGCACTGCTGACTAGGTCCCAGCTCCCCTGGACTGGCCACATCGTCCATATGCCAGACATTGCGCTTTCCAAAGAGATTATTCTATGGGGAGCTATGCGATGGTAAATGTTCAAGCGGAGGGCAGAATAGTCGCTTCAAGGATCACCTAAAATACTCTCTCAAGCACTGCAATAAATCGATTCTAGCTCCTGGGAGACTACATCATTGAGTGCTCAGCCTGACACACCCAGATCACTTATGGCATAACTAAATTTGAAAAATACAGAACACTTGGACAATTTACAAGCGACGGAAGCGGGAGGCCAAATCTCTCCCACCCCGAACCCTCTGCACTCCTGCATGCACTGCAATAGAACTGTCCGTGCTCGACGTGTTTGACGACAAGGCACTACTACCCGCGTGCCCGGCGACAGGTAGATAGGCTGTCACTGACTAGGGAAGCCTACCAGAATTAAAGGCTTGTCGAAAACGGATGTACTGGACCTCGGACGTCCTGACCACATGTGGCCAACCGAGGTACAAATAATACAGTTCTACTGTGGAACTTCCAGCACAACGTACTTCACGATCCGCGGCGGAAATCACACGATATATTCGTTCTGGTTATATGAGAGCGAACGCAGCAGAAGAAGAAGAAGAAGAAGTAAAACTAAATATCGCTGAATGATATTTAAAGGAATGAAGTAAATTTTATAGCAGATTCTTGGAGGGTGTCGGTTAAACCTAACGAAGTATTTTTCAGGTAGGCAGTAAGCCGTTTTGTTGAGAGAGAGGGAGAATATATGGGGTAACCCGAGTACAATAAAGTCAATCATCTACGCCTTTAGAGCCATTTTTCTAGTGAGAATCGGTTCTTCTTCTTTATCGTTCATTCTTAAACTCTGCTGGATCTGTCTTGTAGCAGAACAATGGTCATATTAGATTTCTGACAGGATATAATCCAGAGAATGGAAATGCGTTTTGTTGCAGTTTCATTTGTGTCAATGGACCGATACATTCGTCTTCAGAGGAAGTATCGGATCAATACGATAGGTAGCGAAGTATATAATCCCCTAAGTGTGACGCGTGCGTGCACCTTGTTGTCCATATATCTTTGGATCAGTGCGCAAGACATACATTCGGCAAAAGGGCATGTAATAGACTGGAAGATGGGATGACCAACAAGATATGACATGTCATCAGAAATGTAATGATGCTGAAGGAAGGTGGAATACATAGAAATATGTGAAATAAATTGCATTTAAGACATACATATTCATCAATGTCATCAAAACATGTAAGATGTAACGGATATGTCGCAGGTACATCTAACAACTTGAATTCAAAATGAAACCTTTAAAAACAAAGAATCATGAATCAACATTCCACATGTACAACTTTTTAAAGGTCAGCAGGCCGTGAAGTTCATATTTCGCGTGGGATAGAGAAGACATGATGTTTTTCTCCTTAGTTTAGTTACTACTGGTATCACAGTAAGAGACAATCTTGTGACACCATGAGAGAGGAATGTCTAGAAAACATGGTTACATCGGGAAAGATAGAAGGCAATAGAGATCGAGAACATTAACGTAATAAAATATAGTTTAACTTTTTTTGTTTTTTTTTGTTTTTGTTTTTTGAAAGAGTTTTCCCGCTTTTGCGTAATATATTTAGAAGCAACTATACAACTTACAATTTTCATTGATTATCAGCAAGAGGAGGTTGTTTAACTAACCTTTGTAGCTGTTTGACGGAAATAAGGAGTTAATATAGCGACATAGGACCGAGTTAATAAAGATCTTGATTAAAGATACTATAATTATAGAGATGTGTAGATCTGTGATCACCTTGGCCAGTCGGAAGGGCACATGGTGGTGATGATGATGATTAGTCAATAGTGGTTGCAAGTAGTTTTTTTTCTATGATCAAGTTTGTGCATTTTAGTACCTTTAAATATCCAAGGTGGGAAATTAAAATTGTCTTTGAGGGTCGGAGAATGCCACTGTCCTAAATTTGAGAACGTTAATTTAGAAAGAAAGTTAACTCCATGGGAAGAGAAGAAACCAAATAAAAACCATTCAAATAGCACTGAATGAAAACATGGCATATTGAAGGAATTAAAATATAATACAATTTAAATAGTTGTACATATTAAAGGACATAACAACTTGTTGAATACATTACTGGAAGCTAGATTTGATTGATGGTTTCAGGATCTGACAGAGAATCTGACACTGACAAACACGAGCGCAATACAGTGTGAGATGGATAGGATACAACTTAGCAGAGTGCAGCGTCAATGTAAGCGCAAGAAGGAATTAGAGGCCTGTTGCAGTCAACCATTGATGAGGCTACGCCACCTGATGATTATCAGCACAATAACTCAAAATAAAATTACAGTACAAGTAGACGTCAGCACATGTTTAATTATTTCCCTTGTCTATATTCGTAAATTTCATGTTCATCATTTAATAATTGAAATATTTATTTATTTAGGGCTGGGGTAAGGGTTAATTATGTAAAACTCAACTATCTTAACCCTAACGCCATGAAAACGATGGACCACCGAAATAAAAGAGGGGACAAATTCGACAATATACTCAGCACACACAAGGGCAATCTTCAGAAAAACCTTCTATCCCTGACGCTGAAAGGTAACAAATGGTTTAACGAATAGATAGATAGACCACCTTATTGGTTACATGTTCTTCCATTGTCCTTGTGAATTGCAAAAGCTCGGGGGGGGGGGGCTCCGCTTCCAATAAATTGTCATAGTCATTATCATTGATTTCAGTTTAAGGCTCCACTTTTTGGATTAGGGTATGTATAATAAGTAGGACCGCAGCAAAACTGTTGCGATACATCACTTTATTCAGCTTTAGTTCTATTTGTCGTTCTTAATCCCCATGTATTTATAAAGAGCTTCTAAGAGATACGTGAGGTATATGTGTACTACGTCACGTCGCTTCGAACTCTTCAATTTTTCAGTTTTTTATTTAGTTTGTTATCAAGCTCCCACTGGATCTCTTGTGTATTAGGGCAGCGGTCCTACTAAATTTCTAGCAGGATGTAGTCCAGTGAAAGGAAAGTCGTTTTCTAGACGTATTATTTGCGTAAAAGTTCCAACACATCCGACATCGGTCTGATAACTTTATGTTCAGTATTTTTAGCACTCTATTTCACCGAACGTGGACGCCTGTAATAATATTCCTAGTAGGCCAGTCATGCGAGGGAAATGTTTCCTGTAAAGAAGACTTAAACCTAAATTGTAAGCTAACCACATACACAAATGCTTGACCACTTCACCGCTGTACGGAATGCTTAATATTTTTGCCGCTATCAACATAGTCACAGGCGCACCCGTTCTGTTGTTAAATATCTGCAGTCTAATTCCACTTGTGATATATTATTTTCAAGGTGTGCCCAATGTGCTCTGTATTTTTTTTATATTGATAATATTAATATAATTGATCAACCTTATGGTTGATACGTTCTGATCGTCTGTCCTGTATCAACCAATTACGTGCCGTGCCGAGCAATCAATCAAATGACATGCCTAGGACGAAGGCGATCATGTTTCTCCAAAAATCTGTGGTTTGTGTTGTTAATAAGATCATTTGCTAGCTTATTTATGTGCCACAGTGACAACACATCCAGAAATATATCTCTATGTCTTCCTTTGTCTCTTGTCCCCGAGATCTTTCCGGTGTTTACGAACTATTCAAGTTTTACTTTCCTCATTACATGTCCTAAAAATCTATTTTATCTGTTTCTAATTTTCGGTATAATTTGTCGCTTTACTCCAGCATCTCTGAAAACTTCTACATTAGTTTTCTTGGCTGTCCATATAATTTTTATCATTCTTCTTAAAAACCAAATCTTAGTTGACTGCAGTGTATCTTGGACATTTTTGTTTACTCTCCATGCTTCACTTCCATAAAGAAGGATTGGCTCAATATAACATCCTAGGACTCGAACTCGTGCATGCTTTAATATTACACCATTGCATAGAATGTTTGTCTTTTTTTCTAATGTTTCTCATTTCCTGTATACTATTGTCTATTTATTTCTTACAGGTTAGTCAGTCTTTTTGTACTCATTAAACTTGACCCTGTGGGTTGTGTAAGTAACTGTGGATTTTGGAACAAAAGTAAAACTTGGCCGTATGTCTTGTGTAAGTAAATGTGGATTATGAAACAAGAGTAAAACGTGACCTTGTGTGTTGTGTAAGTAAATGTGGATATGAAACAAGAGTAAAACTTGACCGTGTGTTGTGTAAGTAAATGTGGATTATGAAACAAGAGTAAAACTTGACCTTGTGTGTTGTGTAAGTAAATGTGGACTATGAAACAAGAGTAAAACTTGACCTTGTGTGTTGTGTAAGTAACTGAGGATTGTGGAATGCGAGTAAAATAATTGCACTTCCTCGGAATTCTATCATTATAATTATCATAGCCAAATATTTCTCAAACCACATTTACATTATTTAGATTTAATTCTTGGTACCCTTGAACTCTTTGGCTATTTTGTCTTTCTCAAAAGCAATTACTAACCCTTTTACTCGTAATATTAATTCTCATTTACTAACTTTTTGCTTATAATAATAGTTATCAATTACTCATTTACTCAAAATAATCATTTTCAATTACTCTCTCTACTCTTTTTATTTACTCTCGCATGCATTCTGGTCACTCATTCACTATTTCACATTCTCTCACCCTGTCAAATTATCTCATTCCATCTCGTCCTGTTGTATAGGCCAACCGCCCGCATACTCTCTCTTGCCACGGACCCCTTTTAAATATTCTTTTCTGCACTGCACTCTCTTTAAATAATTTTTTCTACCATAAATCCCCAAAATATTTCATGTTTGACAATGTTCAGGAATGAAATATCTGTGTGCCAACGATAATAAATAATATATATATAATTGAAAATATAATAGTGGTGTCTTAGTAATAAAAAATAAAATACTAAGCAATATATGAACATTTACATGTTTTTTTTTTAAATCGTAAGGGGTATAATATAATATTTCTTCAAGTCTTGGTGGGCCACCTCAGAGGAACCGCAGACACCACTGTAAAAATCTATGATGTAGACCACATACCTTCACCCAATATCCACACATAAATACAAACACAGCTGCACATTAACAATCCTTACCACGTGCAAATTACAAATAATATATAACATGTCCGGTGGCATCAGAAATCTCATATTTATTTTTGTTTGGTTTATCCACGTGAGCGGTTATTAGTTTTCACAGACTCCATGACACGACATATTGTGAAAATTTTCCGGATTTTGTACGTGTTGAGTGGATATTTTCCGTTTTCAGCGAAACTTTCACGGACATTTGTCAAACTTAGTCTATTGCTGAACAGTTTGATATTAACATGAACCATAACAGGCAGGGATCCATGTAAATTAATATGATAGTTTTACATAGGGAAATAGTATATATATATATATATATTCATTTTCCTTTTGCGCTGACGTTAGCGCAAAGGGCAGAGGTCAGATCTCTCCAATTCTGTCTGTTCACAGCTATTCTGTGTAGTTCTTGAATAGTATGAATATTGGTTATTTTACTTTCTCTAAGTATTATTCTTCTGAGTGTTTCTTTTGGCCTACCCATTGCTCTTTTGCATGTAGGTATCCATTTAAGAGATTGGTGGTGTATTCTGTTGGTGTCTGCGCGTAGGACATGCCTGATGTAGGACCAACGGCGTTTTCTGATAACATCTGTGATGAAATTTTGATGTGTCTCTTCTCTGATTTTATCATTCGATTTGAATTCACTCTAATGGGTGTTAGTTATCCTACGAAGACATTTGTTCTCGAAACACAGTAATTTCTTTTCTGAAGATAAAGAGCATTTCCAGCTCTCACATCCATATGATAGCACCAGAATAAAGCAGGAATTAAATAAGCGCATGTTCGTGCGTGTGCTGATTGACTTTGACTTTCAGATATTAAACAGTATGTTTAATGCACTTGATGCTAGGGCAATGCGAGTTGTAATTTCTGGCATGACATCACCGTCGAGTGTTAATTTGCTTCCTAGATAGGAGAATTTCTGTACTTTTTCAAGTTGTTGTCCATTTAAAGTAATTTCGTTAGGTGAATTGGTGAAGTCCATAATTTTTGTTTTTGATGAATTGATGTGGAGACCTATTATATATATATATAGATCAAAGGAGATTAACAATAGACATAACAACATGTCAGATGAAAAATATATATTGCTAAGTGCAAACAATAACTGTTAAACTATTAAGAAGGAAATCAAAACACAGTTAAACGATAATGCATCGAAAAGTTCCGACGCAGTAAGTCTTATGAAAGCAACACAGAAAACAATAGACACCTTCCCAGAACAATGGATTCATGTCTATACTGATGGGTCTGCCTTCAAAATCAACATCATAGCAGGTTATCGTCTCTATATAGAGTATCCAGACAAAACATATGATGAGTTGTTTGATGCCTGTGGGGGGGGGGGGATATGTTTTATCTATGAAGTTGAAATAACAGCACTAGATGTTGCTTTGTACCACCTGAAGACTATATTTGATGCCTTCCCATCAAAAGTCCAAAACATTGTTATTTTTACAGACTCAATGTCTGCTCTTCAAGCACTGGAATGTGATGGACATTGTAAACCTGAGCTAGCTGAAATATATCACCATGCCAACCAGCTGCCTTCATCTTATGATGTCAACATTGTTATGCAGTAGATTCCAGGCCACTCAAACACACCTGGCAATGATAAGGCAACAGACTAGCAAAGATGGGAGCACAACAAGAACAGCCTTATACAGAAACAACAATGCACATAGTTAAAATGATTCTGAAATCTGTGAACAAAGAAAATTAGATAAACAGATGGGCCATGGGAAACACTTGGAGGGAAATCTATAAATATATTACCATGCCAAATCCTAAAGACAACATCAACCTCCTGGAAAGAAAAGACCAGAGTATCATATTTCGAAAGCGAACACAACATGTACAGCTTAACAATCACCTGAACAGAATACAACAACAACACACTCCAGAGTGCCGGTTGTGCATTCATCCCTATGAAACTGTTGACCACCACCTTTTTGAAGGCTCAGCGCTGGATGGTGTCAGGAAAATGTTTCTCCCTCCAGGGCCAGAAAAATTGAACGCATTATATAGAACAAAACAAAAGCTCACAAACACATGCATATATCACACAATGGCATTGGGTCAAAGGGCATGAGCCAACCAACTGGATCAGCAACCAACCAACCAACCATTAAGAAGCGGTTTTTTTTTCTGGTGGCAACAAATGGGTGTGAGACGTGGGAAATGGACTTCTGCAATGGAAAAGAAAATATCGGAATTTGAAATGAAAATACTATAGATACGTTCTCAGAATAAGAATGGAAATATGAATATTTCCTGCTGGACAAATATAGTTGTATTGTGTTATATTTGTTTAGCTATTTCTGTTGCAATTGTTTTTAAAAACCATTAATCCACGTATCGGAGAAGTATTTCGACGCCACCAAGTAACACTCTGCCCATGGAAATTCTACACTGGCGTATCGAATAAATGTGTCATAGCTCCAAAAATGTTCATTAAATTTTGCAGTGTGTAACAGCAAAATAGTGAAGAAACAATATGTAAATATTAATTATAGATGTATTTTACTTTAAGTAACACACACATCAACAAAACATGTGAACACACCCCAACATAAATTGATGATGATAGGTCGCGCGATCAAATAAATGTGTACGCAACAACCAATGACGTCATGTTGTGGAGTTCGTGGTGTTATAATAGTTGAATTATAATAGAGAGTACATGCGCCAATTTCCACTACAGAACACATCATGTGCAACCACTTCAGGATATGAGCAAAACATGGTATTATTTAACGATCCAATTTTGCAGACGGGGTGTTAATTAACATAAGTAACATGGTTTCGAGTTGTGCTTCACCCTTTAAAAAAAATCCCTCTTGTATCTTCAAAATAACCGAAATTTATTATTGGAGATAGGGGGAACCTGCATCAAAGAATCCGCCATATGTACACACGAACTCGGTTGCACCAAAGGCAATTTTGAAAGTCTAATTAGCTTAATCCGTTCTGGAGGATACTTAAGCTGAGAATAATACATTTCACACTTTGTACTTACGCCACTTGATTCCCCAATATATGCGAGAACGTCAACAGTATAGAAACCCTTCCAACAGAATTAATTAGGACCTCATTCGTTACGTTTGTGATTATTGTTGGAATGTCTATTGATCACTATTTATATACATGGAGTCATCTTATCTATTTTTTTCAATCGATTCAAAGTATATAAATAGTGACCAACCGACACTCCAACAATAATCAAAAACGTAACGAAATGGGCCATGATTAATTATGTTGGAATATCTTTACCTGAGATAGTTGTGCCACATGCATGCATATAATAATAACGATACTAATAAGGCGTCACTGAATTTCAGGTATACTACATGCTGGAGACAGCATCACAAAAAGCAATCTAAATATCTCTCTCCTGATCTATTCCGACGAGCGTGTCTTTTGTCAATTAGACAGGGGATCGACCTTCTATTGTGAAGCATTGGACTTTTTCCGAGTATTTAAGTGCTCACTTGTGTGTATACACATTTTGTCGACAGTCAATTAAAATCACGATAACAACGGTAAATATCACATGTTTTACGTTAGAAGGCTGATTCCATGTAATCCCACAGGTCTTATATCATTGATGGTTACTATTACACCATCAGGCAGGATCATATTTCTTAACGGACGCATTTGACTTTTTCCCCGCTCGTTTCAGTGGTCATTTATGTATACATTATGTCTGAAAAGGACATAGAGGTGAGAAAGAGAGTTCTGCAGTGCTATATAACCCCTATGCTAACATATGGGTGCGAGTCTTGGACAATAAACAAACTGGAAAGTGGTAGATTGGAGGCAACAGAGATGTGGTTCTACAGAAGAATGCTGAGAATACCATGGACTGGCAGAAAAACTAATGTAGAGGTGTTAAAAGAGTTAAATGCGAAACGGACCTTAATCAACAATATAAGAAAAAGGCAATCTTCTTTTTTTGGCCACTTCATGAGACAGGCAGGTTTAGAGAACTAAATCACAACAGGCAAGATTGAAGGCACCAGAGACAGAGGGCGACAACGTGAGAAAATATTAGACAGTTTGACAACCTGGCACGGCAAAGAAACAACAACGACTTTGATACATAATACTGTGGACAGAGAGCTGTGGAGAGCCATGACCGCCTACGCCACCCGGCATGGCACCTGATGATGATGATGATGTCTGAAAAATGTCAAAGAAATGGCATTCTAGTAGGATGACGCCCAATTTAGCCCACAAGTCTTCTATTTTCGAAGGTCACGGGACGATTGTAACAAAAAGCCATGCACTGACTATTTATTGATGTTGTCGATCCAGGATTTGATGGTAACGGGACGAGTGTAAAAAAACATGTGATTCCAATACCTGGATGTCAATCCAGGATTTTCTCTTACCGCTTGATCTCCTTGCATCATGCATATGTATACACCAGGGGTAGCAAACCGAGATCCAAGCTCTCGGAAACACCGAGTCACTGGATTAAAAATGAATGCTTCAAAATATATGCATTGGATTTATGAAAACCCGGTTTTCTAAATTTTCGGTATTTCATAATCCAAAAAAAAAATTATTCGCTTTTCTTAGTTTCGAATGGTAATTTTGTGTTGCGTATTTAAAGCACAACATGCCAATAATTTATATGATGTGCGAATCCTCACGCTACGTGTCCCTTGTTGAGACACGACTGATGGACTAAATATGTGTTATGTGTTCCATTTGTAAACAACACATGCGTTGTGATTAGTTTTGTTTTTATATCGTACGTGTGTAGTGTGCAAGTACGTGTATCGTACGTGAATGCACAGGATTGGTAAGTAAATGCTCTCATATTATGATAAATAAATAATTAATATAGTCGAATGAAGATCGAATGTTGACGTACATTAACATTTTTTGTAACATAAAAAAAGTAAAGTTACCCATATAATTTATTAATGCAATAGTGGTGTGAGATGTTAGCGATCTCACATTTCAGTAGCTCTGCAAATGAGGGCGGAAGCCATCTCATCTTCCTCGCAGTCTTTACTTCCCGGATTAATCCGGTACACATTTTAGGCTGGGTCGACACTAGGAGCCGTTGCGATCTGAAAAACATTTCCGCCTCAACTGGGGAATAAACCCACAACTACTCATATGCAAAGCCAGTGCACTAACCACTGCGCTACGCGGCTCCCAATTACATGATTTTGTAACATGAATTATATCGAAATAATAACACGTTGCACTCAACTAACAGGGTAAATATTTTATTTAACAAAATGGATGTTTGCTTGATTTTCTTATTTATGCAACGTACGTACATATTACAAACTGTGAATTTGTCCAAAAAATCCGTATTTTGATAATTAAATCCCTTAAGTTAAGACAGAAAAATAATGTAAATTCTATTTTTTGTAATCAGAAAATATTACTAATGCTCGTCATAATTGATTTTCCTTTTGAGATATAATAATACTGAAGCTATTATGTTCCAGGCTGAATGGCTAGGTGTTTCTGTACCGTACCTAGCAAATCGTTTTCAAGAAAATGTAAATATTTAAAAAAAGTTCTACACGTCAAAACAATTACATTTAAATAAATAAACTAAATATATTATTCTTAACTGGCTTTTAATGTTATGATTCATGTTCCCTCTAGATTGATAGAAGGAAATGGGGGACCTTGAAAAAGATAAATCTAAATGTGGAGTCTGAGCTGGTGTTCTCGTCATCAAATTACTTTTGCAATCTGCCCTCAAATCTAGCGATCAAACATCAGACACGTTGCCATTTTTACGATCTTATTATTTAAATTTGACCAAAGATTAAGAGAAACACAAATTATTGTAATATTTGATTAATAAAACTATTTAAATTAAAAAGTTAATAATATTATTTTTGTTCGTTTGATTAAAATCTGGAATTGGACTTTTGTGTTATTGTTAAAAGCTTATTAAAACATCAACATCTTATTTCTTTTCTGAATGATCGAATTTAATTAATAAATGGTCACCTCTAATCTTGACAAAAGCTTCTATAATTATCAAAAATACCAGGATCCCGGTACTTGTAAACTTCAACATCGAAAATACTGGTTGTGGTAAAAGAGTCCGGTATTGCGACCCCTAGTACGCACACGTATCTATGTGGTTCAAGTCTCTGAGAAGTCAAACCAGCTAGAACACTTAATTGTTCTTTTCTTGGTTCTAATAGTTGTTTCACTGAGTGTGTATTATTTATTTGTGGCTATCAACATTACTGAAGGTTTTCAAACTAAAACGAACAAATGACCTAGGGGGCCAAATTTCGTGAAATATATTGGATGATCGTGGCTATTTTTGTCATGCGAATCCAAGTATGTAAATAGCGACCAATCAAAACTCCAAAAATAATCAAAAATGTAACGAGCGGGGTCCTATTGATTAATTGGAAAACAGAATTATAAGTTTGACTCATTTGACTGTTTCTGAGATTTTCATTGGGTCCCTTCGACACACACTATAAACATAGTGACAAACGCAATTCACAGAAAAAGTCAAATGAATCCTTTTGAAAAGGAGTTTCACTGGAAAAATAAAATAAACACACAAATCAAACACAGATACAAAATAGGCACAACAGCATACAAATAATACAAACAAATCACAAAAACAAACATAACAAACAAACAAATCAAACATACACATCATAGAAACTAAAAAATCAAATAAACAATTATAACACAGAAAGAAAAAATATCAAACAGAGAAAAGAAACAAATAAAACAAACAAAACAAAAAAACAAACGATAAAATCAAACAACAAAACAAACAAATAAGTAAAGCAAACAAAACATTTAGGAAAACACAGCAAAAAAACAACAACAAATAAACAAAGTAAACACACACATAAAAAAAATAAATAAATCAAACAACAAACCAAACAACTAAATACACCAAACGAACAAATAAAATAAATATTAAAACAACCAAAGAATCAACAGATGAAGCAGACGAAGGGAACACCTAAACAAACACGTCAAACACACTAATTAATCAAACAAAACAAACTAATTAAACAATCAAAATAAGCACACAAATCAGACAAACATAATACACAAATAAACAAACACACGCATTCATTACGATTCTAATCAAGCAATCAAGTGCCAGGAGGAGTGACTAGGCGATCATGTTTCTCCACAACTCTGTCACGTTGTTAACTCAGGTTCTGATCTCATCAATAAAAGTCTATCGTTCCAAAGTGACAACTCATCCATAACTTTCTCTCTTTGTCTTCCTCTTTTATCCCCTTGAAGTTTCTGGTGGTTTTTAAAGATTCAATTTCTGCTCCCCTAATCACATGACCTAAAAATCGTGATTTGGCTGCTTCCAATTTTTGCTAGAATTTGTCTTTTTACTCCAGCATCTCTAGTTGACATCTACATTAGTTTTCTTAGTAACCCATGACATTTTCATCATTCTTCTAAAAAAACACACATCAGTAACCATCACCTCAAGAGTGTGTTTTTTTGTTCACCGCCGGTTCTGTCACATTCATAAAAACAGTTTTTCTAAATCTAAAAAAATAATTCAATATTTCTCCCAAACATGCATGCAATATGCATTTTACGCATGCAATAAAATTACCCGCTACAACCCATGTGTTAAGTATTGTCATGTATTCGGCAAAAATTCTTCTGTTAGTACCACTTTATAAAATCGAATTAGAAATTACATCAGGAACTGACCCAAACGGGAACTATGAGCTGGTCTGACCTATATTTCTATATTATGGTTTACTAGCAATTGTACTCTAGGGAGATATCTAAATATAGCTCAGACACAATAACCAATTGAAGAAATGTGCATTGACACATCGATGTTTCCATAGCAACAAAAGAATAATCGGGAACATAAGTCTCCATCAATAATCTCTGCCCAACATTAATAGGACATATGAACCAGGATATGATTATTGAGAAAAAGTACAAACTATAACACTTATAACATAACTCATGGGGGTGACATGAGAAACTATGATATAATTCACAAAAAGTCTGTCTCCAGTTTGATATCATAAAAGGAACGTGTGCCCTTCCTACTTGGGCATTATAACATATTAAAATGCATGTGCCTTTCTACGTGGGTATTATAACATAATAAGATGCATGTGCCTTTCCTATTTGAGCATTATAACATAATAGGATAAATTGTTTAATAACTTTCATAATGGTTCATATTTGTTAAACGTAATACAATATGCGCCAAAAGTACACTACTGACACTCGTAAACCGAAACGTAGATGTGTTTGTCGACATGATACACAGTTATGAGCGTCTAGAAATAGAAATATATGTGTGTGTCATGTGACGTATTATTTCCTAAACGTTGTATTCCCGATGAACTCTCTGAACCCCTCTCTGTCTTGAGCGATGCGGCGTGCATTTTCCAACGATGTATTCATGTTATCTTTAATGTCGTCAATTCATTGTCTTCTAGGTCTGCCCTTTCTCCTCTACCCAGGTACTCTTCCCTCCATTTCTGTTTACGTTGATGTCCATGATGTTGAATGAATGACTTACTACTGCTCACCGCCAATTTTCTATGACAACAAGACCACAATGCTACAGAAATAGTTAGATTGGAAATTTCTAGGTACAATATTCCCGTAGGTTTCCATTACTTTCGGGAGATAACAATCGCCAATCGAACACCGCAAAGAGAACACATTCTTTCTAGTCGACCATTTTGGCGGACCCATATATATATATATATATATATATTGTCATACAACTTCGTCACAGAGAAGAGTCGATCGTTACTAATAATAGCATGGATCACCTGTACTTCTAGCTCGTCATTCTACAGAATAGGCCTGCATGCTGATCACTCACTGTCACTTAATTTGGTTGATATACCTAATTTCCACCAAAGACGGATGTGTCGGGCCATTGGCACAAATAAAACAGCGACACAAAGCATTTACATTCTCAGGACTACATCCTGCTGGAAATCTTGTAGGACCACGGTCCAGCTACAAGGGAGATCCAGTGGGAGTTTGAGAATGAACGCTAAAGAAGAAGAAGAAAATATACCTAATTATTAGTCGGTGTGTATTCTGTGTGCAGGACAATGAATATCACGAAAATGCGTTTGAGCAAAGATACGTGACGTTGCATGAGATTATGACGCAGGACTACTCTGTAGAAGGGTTTGGTATACACGAAGATGATATATTTTCCAGTTAAGCTCGCCAGAGAATGATTCAATAAATGTGACATTCTGGAAACGTTTAATGCTAGCGGTTCTAATTTTTGTCGTGAACATCAATAAATCTAAGACATATGCTCAATTAGGAATTATCCTTCTAAAATGACACATTTAACTTTTCTCGTGATTTTAATTAGCTGTCAATGCAACGTATGCACAAAGCGAGATCGTCTCCAGTAGTAAGGCCTGTTATATGGAATAGCACCCCAGGGAAATAACAACGATTTTGAGACGTGATACTGGACATAGAGACCTGTGGAGAGCCATGAATGCCTAACCAGCCAGCAAGGGAATCATGATGATGATTTTATATATATATATATATGGATGACGTGATACACATCCAGCTTCAAGTTTGATGACGTGATACACATCCAGCTTCAAGTTTGATGACGTGATACACATCCAGCTTCAAGTTTGATGACGTGATACACATCCAGCTTCAAGTTTGATGACGTGATACACATCCAGCTTCAAGTTTGATGACGTGATACACATCCAGCTTCACGTTTGATGACGTGATACACATCCAGCTTCAAGTTTGATGACGTGATACACATCCAGCTTCAAGGTTGATGACGTGATACACATCCAGCTTCAAGTTTATCATATTGTGGATAAGTAAGTTATGTTGTGCAGTTGTAGATGAAAATAATTCTCGTGACGAAGCAAAAAAGAGTTTATAGTTAAATACAATATCTTTGTAGACGATGAATGTGTCGGGCCATCGGCGCAAAAAACAACAACAACATAAAGCACTTCTATTCTCAGGACTGCATCTTATTTGTAATTTAGTAAGACCATGGACCTGCTACAAGACCCTTCCAGTGGGAGTTTGAGAATAATGCTGAAAAAGAAATACAGCTTCCTCTGGTATGGAAGTGGTCATCAATGAAATATGATAAAGATGGTAGAAAAATTTCATGAGACACGTCTTTCCAGGCGAAAACATTGTCACTTTCCAGGCCAAAACATGTCACTTTCCAGGCCAAAACATGTCACTTTCTACTGACCACAAACCCATCCATTGCTACCTTAGAGCACCTGATGCACACCCAAAACAAAAACACTTTCGTTACTACATGTTTTCCTGTGATAGAGTGCATGACGGTTTTCTATGGACTGTGGAAATAAAGACCGCTTTGCCATAGCAGACGCCGCGACGTGTACAGGAAGGATTTTGATTGTACCTCCGAAAGAAAAAAAGCATGTCCCAACCGTGGTTTGAACCCACGACCTCAAAGATATGAGAATGACGTTCTACACACACGGTCATGCGCTCCAGAGTAAACAATAATACATACTGATGCATACTAAACCTGATTAATACTTGTGGATAATGTAAAAACAACTAGTATTCATACTCAATAGAAAACAAATCAAGAACCGTTTCTGAATTGTGCTAGCAAATTGTCTCTTTTAACTGGTGCATGCGTCAGCCTTTGTTATTGAATACCCATATCAATGTGCACACTACCACAACATAAACAATTTCCATATCTCTAGTTGATTCCAAACATAAATGATTCTACCTGGAAATGTTTCTCCGAATTGTTCTAATTTCACGCTCGTCCCCTTTCCTGTCCACTTCTGTATGAGTGATAACAGTAAGGTAAAGTTAACCCATATCATTTATCACAGCTATGGAGGTGTGATATGTTAGTCTCACGTTTCAGTGGATCTGCTATATGAGGGCCGTAGCCGTCTCTTCTCCCTCGTAGTCTTTCCTTCCCGGATTAATTCGGTATCCAATTAATCTGAGTCAACCCAATAGCCGTTTCCGAACTGAAAAATATCGCCGCATCAGCTGGAGAATGGATCCAGAATCATTCATATGCGAAGCTAGTGCGCTAATCACTGCACTAAGCGTATTCTCGCATAAAACAGCGGATCCCCCCACCCTTAAGTATACATAGTACTCATTTAGTAATAA
The DNA here is from genome assembly GCA_034231615.1 of Meghimatium bilineatum. Taxonomy (NCBI): domain Eukaryota; kingdom Metazoa; phylum Mollusca; class Gastropoda; order Stylommatophora; family Philomycidae; genus Meghimatium; species Meghimatium bilineatum. Next base: position 64,303,319 of record CM067321.1, on the reverse strand, counting down.
TTTATTCGCCGCCAAGAGAACTAATACCAATAACGCTGCATAAGGTAACTTTCTCTTCTCAAATCACATCGCTAGAATCATACACTGTCGGAATAATAAGAGCACTTGAGTAACACGCTGTCGGAACAATGAGAGCACTTGAACTTGGAGCACTTGAGTCATACACTGTCGAATACTAAGCGCATTTGTGCATATACTGCCGAAATACTGAGAGAACATAAGTCATACTCTGTCGGACTAGGGAGAACACTTGAGTCATACACTGTCAGAAAACTGAGAGCACTTGAGTCATATATTGTCAGAATATATGCTTTTCGATTTTGGCAAGCTTTTGGAAAAAATTGTGGCCCGGAAGGTATCGTGTTATCTTGAAAGAAATAAGTGTTTACCAACATTGTTAGGAGGATATCGTCCAGGAAAGAAGACATGGCAAAATGCAGCCATATTTGCGCAGGATGTTTTTGAGGGGTTCGATTCGCGCATGGAGACATATGCGGTCGCAATAGACCTTGAGGATGCGTACAATAGGGTGTCCTTGGATATCTTGATGCACCAGCTGTTAAATCTTGCAGTTAATCCTTTTGTCGTGCGTTGCGTTGGCGCCGCCCTGATGCACAGGTTTGTAGTTCTTAAGTGTGGTAACTGGATATCTACACCAACGGTTATTAGCCCTGGCCTGCCACAGGGATCGCCTCTATCTCCTGTACTTTTCAATGTATACACAGTACATATCGCTGGCAATCAAATCACAGGTGTTGGCAGAACGATGTCATATGCCGATGATATCCTGGTGTATAGACAGGGCAGAAATCGAGAAGAGTGCGTCGTGGAACTACAGAAGGAGCTGGACAGACTGACAAATTGGTGTCGAGGTACGGGAGCAGTGGTTAATCCGTCTAAGACATTCGTGACGTGGTTTTCCTTGAACAATCACATGGTAAAGACACCCATGCCACAAGTTTCGTTGTCCGGGAAAAGTTTAGAAAGAACTAGCACAATGAGATATATGGGTGTGTTTTTTGACAGAAGCCTGAGTTTCAGGGAACATGTTGACCACATTATCATAAGGGCAGGCAAAGGCTTAGCAGCAATGAAGGTTATGGCTGCTGCGCAATGTGAGCAAAGATTGTTATTTCTTTTGTACCAGGGTTTGGTAGTGGCTGTGGTGGAATATGCACTGGCAATTCTGACTCTTAGCCAAACTCAGATCGAAAGACTGGATAGAGTCCAGAATGCAGCAATGCGTATCATTCTGGGATGCACAAGAGACACATCGACAAGAGCTATGCGATACCTACTTTGCCCAACAGCTGAGCATAGATTACAGTATTGCCGTGCACGGGCGTACCTTCAAATACATGCAGATAAGGAACACCCGTTGCATTCCGAAATACAGAAAGTTAAAGGCAGCAGACTCAAGAGAGGAAGGTCGTGGATGGGACGTGCTGAAGATGCAATACAAAGTGTGTGCCGATTACAGGATGTGGCAGTTGGTGCGGAATGGATAGGTCTACCCACAGATTTCGAAACTTGTTTGAGAGTAGTAATATCACTTAGCAGGGAATGCAGAGAATGGTGTCCCACAGCTGTGGAGAAAGAAGTGCAGGCTTTAATCAGTGAGAATACCAAAGAGGGGGATGTGATTATATACACTGATGGATCTGTAATTAGGCATGTTCGCAGTGCTTGGGCCTTTACAGCTCAGTGCGCAGGTAAAACGATCAAGGAGGAAAGTGGTGCCTTTGCGGTCACTACGAGTATTATGACCATGGAGACTAAGGCGGTGACCAAGGCATTTGAGTGACTACGCACACAGAAAGTAATGCAGGTCTGCATCTTGAGTGACTCTATGAGTATGATTAAGAAGGTACAAGTGGGTCTCGTTCGCGAACAGTGGATTGAGGCCTTGAGAAATGCGAGCTTGAAGGCGGTTACATTTATTTTCGTGCCGGGACATCTGGGCGTTCGAGGCAATGAAAGAGCGGATCAACTGGCATCGTGTGCGATTGTGGCAAAGGGCGATGGGGCAATGGATCGCGCTGACGTTTTGAACTCCTTAAGAGATATAACACGCGAGAGTGAGACGAATGTGGATGATGATTCCTTTTCAATGGCTAGGATTAAAGATCAGGGATTGAGATGCGGTGTTGCTAGAGGTGAACATTTTGGAGGGCGCAGAAGAATGATGGTCAACCAGCATAGGACCGGTACTGTCAGCAGAAGTGTGATGGCGGATACACTCAAGGAGAGATCGGAGCAACTATGGATGTGTCCAGTTTGCAGTGATGATGATCCGACGACTAACTAACTATTGTCAGAATAGGGAGAGCACTTGAGTCATATACTGTCAGAATAGGGAGAGCACTTGAGTCATACACTGTCAGAGCAGGGAGAGCACTTGCGTCATAAACTGTCAGAATACTGAGAGCACTTGAGTCATACACTGTCGGTATACTGAGATCACTTGAGTCATACACTGTCGGTATACTGAGATCACTTGAGTCATACACTGTCGGTATACTGAGATCACTTGAGTCATACACTGTCGGTATACTGAGATCACTTGAGTCATACACTGTCGTTATACTGAGATCACTTGAGTCATACACTGTCGGTATACTGAGATCACTTGAGTCATACACTGTCGGTATACTGAGATCACTTGAGTCATACACTGTTGGAATACTGAGAGTACTTGAGTCATACACTGTCGGTATACTGAGATCACTTGAGTCATACACTGTCGGTATACTGAGATCACTTGAGTCATACACTGTCGGTATACTGAGATCGCTTGAGTCATACACTGTCGGTATACTGAGATCACATGAGTCATACACTGTCGGTATACTGAGATCACTTGAGTCATACACTGTCGGTATACTGAGATCACTTGAGTCATACACTGTCGGTATACTGAGATCACTTGAGTCATACACTGTCGGTATATTGAGATCACTTGAGTCATACACTGTCGGTATACTGAGATCACTTGAGTCATACACTTTCGGTATACTGAGATCACTTGAGTCATACACTGTCGGTATACATATAATGATGAGGAAAATGTTACCGTTTACATATTAATAATTGAAATAAATATACATAGAAATACATAGATATGCACTTAATGCATTAGCTGATATTGTAGAAAAATCTTGCTTGCCAGATAGAACAATCATACTGCTGTGAAATAATACTGCTGTGAAACGGAACAACAATAGTACTTACGTAAGGCACAGGTTTTTGGCGTTTCACATGAAAACACTAGACGGACTATGACAAATGAAACCAGATAGAAATAAACAGAGGTGCCGTTCATGTATTAGCTGACATTGGTGAACAATCTTGCTTACCTGAAAGAAATGTGCAAAGAATTCTGCCGGCACTGTCTCCTTTAAGTCATCACGCTGTCTGTGAGAGACGTATGGTACTGTGTAATCCTGATGTGGTAAATGGTGTCCTATCTGTGAACAAGTGATTTATGTACAAGATAATCAATAGCTCTGATTGTTCCACGAACATCTAGTGTGTAGAAAGACACATTACGATCGTCACATGAAGGGTTGGTTATATTAACCGTTTATCTGTTACGAACGCGTTTACTCGTTCCTCCATCAGACAGCTAAATACAGTTCATTCCTTTTTCTCTCTCTACCCCGCCATTACTAAAAGTTAATTCACTCTGAAATCGCCAAGCGTCAGAACGCGTTAAACAACCGATCCATCTTTCTGATGTCTTATGTAGTCTTATGTAAATTATACAGTACTGCTTGCTCAACAGGAATCATTCTCTCAAACTAACGAATTCGATTTGTCCCGTGATTTTCATTTGTCACTTTGTGTATACTTATATCGACAGTTGTACAATGAAAGCACAACCGCGAAAGCTTGTGTGTTTATAAGATAAGAAACGGATGCAGCACATGGAAAAAGTTTTTGGACAAAAGTAGTTATCAAATGTGTAATAAGTTACAGAAAACAATGTAGGACCTAAATACTTTTACATAACAGACATGATCTACCGTGACCATCGGCAATATAAGTTCTTCTGGCTAAAGATAAAGCATGTCTTCTAAACTAACTAACTAGACTATTCCCTTGATTTTCATTGTCTGGAACACTAAGTATAATCATAGCAACCAATCAATATTGCGCAAATAGTCAAATAAATTATTTAAAACACATGATTTCCCATTAGCCAGTAAGTCATATATTGTAGAAAGTCATCGATCTGCAGTATACATTTTACTAAGTTACTCTGCAGAATAATCATTCTTTCTTGACCTGACTATCTTTCTTGTCACAGCGTCACTAATATTGGCTGATGCGACTGATCAATTTTCGTGTTACTTGTGCTATGTGTCGTTAGCCAATGAGAGGCACCAACAAAGATCTATGTGAAATGACACTGTCACAGATCAGCAATCACTCTTGTCAATAGAACATTTACTAGCAGAATCGCCGACCAACGAAACGTTCATAAATAAACGGAAATGTCACATACAAAGGAATGTTTTGATTCTGCAAGTAGGTCTTCAATTGGCCAGAGTCACGGATCACCACGCGGATCACCACGTGGATCACCACGCATAGCTATGCTGGAGAACGACATGATGTGCGCGAAACTCATACATTTTTTAGCTGTACTGGTGAACAAGTTCAAGGACGGGAACTCCTGGAGATTCTACTTTCACAACCCTTATTGTCATTTTCAGCCGATAGAATATATGCACAAAAGAACAAATAAAGATCACGGAAAAATCAATTTGCGTCATATTAGAACGGTACTAATGATTCCACACGCCTGCATTGTCGAGGGACACGGTTTTGGTGATATTTTGTATGACCTTATTAGGTATTAGAAATACATACATAAATTGCGACCATCGAAAATATAAGAATTATGAGATACATTGAGAATCATTCTTCTAACGAGATATATTTGACACTTTCCGTGATTTTCATTGACTGTTGATACAAGTATACAGAAAGTGGCAAATGTAAATCACGGGAAAAAATTGAATTCGTTACTTTCGAAAAATGATTCTTCTTGAGCTAGCAGTACTGTATAATCTACAAAAGACACTGCTGTATTATCGATGTGTTTGATATGTTTGATTAGTACTGTGACCTTGTATATCTTCGTATCTTCATGGTTGTATATTGTTTTAATACCAGGACTCAAGATCAATGGGAAAATAAAAAACAACATTAGATATGCAGATGACACTGTTCTTTTAGCAGAAAGTGAACATGAACTACAAAGACTAATAGATCAAGTCAATAAATCAAGTAATGAATATGGACTGGATATAAACATTAAAAAAACAAAAACCATGATAATCAGCAAAGACACACAAGAACAGGAGGTAAACATAAACATACAGGGAGAGAAACTACAACAAGTAAAACAGTATCAATATCTTGGACACATAGTCACAAATGATGGCAGATGTGAAACTGAAGTTAAAAGGAGAATAGGAATGGCTAAAAGTACCTTCAATGACATGAGGAAATTATTAATATCTAAACAAATTACAAACAAGTTAAAAATGAGAATTATAAAATGCTACATCTATTCCATATTAATGCATGGCTCAGAAGCATGGACACTAAATAAACAATTAGAAGACAAAATTGATGCCTTTGAGATGTGGGTATATAGAAGAATAGGGAGAACATCATGGAAAGAGAAGAAAACAAATAAAGAGGTGCTAAAGACACTTAATATGAAGAAAGAACTACTAAGAGAAATAAAGATCAGGCAAATAAAATACTTTGGACACATTAAAAGACATGACACCCTATTGAAGACCTTACTTGAGGGTAAAGTCAAAGGGAAGCGAGCATGAGGTAGGCAGAGATACAAGTGGGAGAGTAACATTACACGATGGACAGGTTACAGTCTAGCAGAGTGCACCACCAAGACAAGAGACAGGAGATGTTGGAGATACGTTGCAGCCAACCTTCGTTGCGGAGATGGCACTTGATGATGATGATGATTGTTTTAAATATATTGTCACAGGTCAACTTTTGTGACATTTCGTCTCCCGCGGAACCCTACTGTGGAGCCTAACATAAAAATCTTGTTGCATTTATTCAACGTGTTTACTTTGCGTCGTATGATCTTGTTCTATTATATAACCAGCATATACCAACTTGGAGTAGACGACTGGTTCAATAGCCATCGTATTAACGCCGAAAGTGTATGTCTCCTGAGTATGAAAGAAAGCTCAGAAAAATCACAACACGCCATACCTTAAGTAAGAGCTATTTGCTCGCAATTCCCGGGTTATTGACAAACAACAAACACACATAAACCGCAGCGCATGGTCATAACTGTGGTCACAGAAAGCAAAAACAGAGGATACATCGTAAATCAGAAAAAGAAAATGGTTATTTCTAAGAAGCAATAGAATACACCAGCATGCAGCATAAACACGAACAATTCATCAATAAATAGTTTCAACAATTTCAATACATTGGATTAATATACGTGTCCCTATCACGTCAGCTTCTTGAAGTGGCCATGGAAGCTTAGTCAGCCAACAGATGCTGTAAACTAAGATTAATAGTTAAACATGGAAAGAAATGGTTACTGCTCTATGGGCAGGCTTTATTACAATATAAGAACTAACATCTCCAACAATTATGAGAACCGCTGTTCAACTAAGAATATTTTGAATGCACCGCTCATATCACCGAGACATGTTTGGGAGAAATGAAACATTACACCGGCCGTGATAATCCGATCTCCACAGAAGGTCTTCTTATAGAATGTTCATTCATATGGCGGAGCTGTCTACGCGGTACTTGTAATGGTCCCTTTGCTAACACCAGAAACCGTATTTATAGCATGAATTGTCTTTCAAGTGCTTCATATTTCAGCAGTAGTAATACTCTAGATTAGAATATATGTTTTCTTTGTTCTTTGTCTGTCACAAAGTAAAGGGTGAAACTTGAAATACGGTAATGACGTTGTGCTAATCACTAGGAACACACATAATATCATACACTAATCGACTTTTCGACCAAAATGTCTTTATAAAAACACATTAACAAAATAATACGGCGAGTAAAAACGACACTATTGTCGTTCACGTTCATATGGCAGTTACATATTTCAATAGTACCGTTCATATTATAAGTATATGTATATAAAATAAACTAACCCATAGTATTTATTAATGCCGTAGGGGTGTGAGATGTTAGCAATCTCACATTTCAGAGGCTCTGCAAATGAGGGTTGTAGTCATCTCCTCTCCCTCGCAGTCTTTACTTCTTTCATTAATCCGGTACCCATTTAAGGCTGGGTCGACCTGGGAGCCGCTGTAATCTGAAAAAAAACCACATTTCCGCCTCAACTGGGGAATGAACCCAGGACCACGTATATGCGAAGGCAGTGCGCTAATCACTGCGCTACGCGGCTCCCCAAACGTATATAATACGTATATAATCTCCTATATATCAACTTTCAGTACCACAACTTAATGTAGGATGCCATGAGCAAAGACAAATGTTCTGCTAAATGCTGATATGCATATTTGCTAAGTTTTTCCTAATGTTTTAAATGGCATATTTTCCTTACATAATGCATCTCTCGGTCATGTGTAACTTTATACATTTCCACCATTTCTTTATGTATCTCCTGGTCATGTTAGCTTCATACATGTCCGTCTCGTTTCCCAATATAATGTTTCTACTGGCAATGTTAACTTCATTTTCATCATACATACATACATGCAATGTTAACTTCATACATTCCATCATTCATACATACATACATACATATATATATATAATTTTGATATTAGAATCGTAATACAGTCAGCTTGTGAATCGGTGGTAAGAAAATTACGCCCACGATCCAAATTAGCCACGACAGGTTGGGTTAAGAGTATTATATTCACGAGCTGAAAAAATACTACCAGATTTTACACTGCACTGTGTTCTTGGTGCCATATCGAGGAAAAGCATCTCTTTTCCTCCCCAGAGGAGTATCTAACAGGGACGCGGAGGCATTTGCACCGAGGCAGCGCGTAATGAAACCGAAATCACTTTCCCTGATATTAGATATAGGTTAACAAAAATGTCATCAGAACAAAGTGAAGACCTCAGACTTATTTTATATTAGTCATCAGATAGTATTGTGGTGCAGTGGTCGTACAATTGCTAGGTTCCCCCTGGTCGCCGTACGTATTAACCACGCCTCTGTCCGATCCGCCAACGTAAATTGTTTGCCCACCTCTGGACACGCATGCATTAATTCTTCTCACGTTTCAAACTGTCACATTGAGACAGCGAGTATGCTATATGATGCATAATCGACAATAAAGCATGGGCGTAGCCATATGATTTGTGAGTGGAAAAGACGTATATATCATAGCTTTAGTGCTGAAATGTCTTGCTTACTGCGCCATATCGGTTCCTTAATGTTGTTTTAAGACAGCGGTTGTCAAACTTTTCAGAAGGTGAGCACTGCCCATATGTAGCACTGAGTGCGAGGAAACCGTTGCCACATAGTTTTTAAAAAAAAACATCAGATCGTCCTGACAAAACACATAAAACCCTAGATAATATTATTCACCATAATAGGGCAGCAGATACATTTTCGGCATGAGAGAAAAACGTTTCTGCTAAAAAGAAGCTGATTTAGTTAGTTTTATTTTACCTTAACCAATAATCCCGCTCACAGTCATTTAGCCATTCCATGCAGAAAATGTTCCAGATACCACAATATATTATTATGTGTGGTGTCTGAAGTTTAGTATTAGAAATAATCGACATCCTCAGGTGCCATGTCGACTGGTTTACACGATAACGGATTTCCACAAAATTCAAAATTAAGTAGCATTGATCGTTGTTCACTTTCTGCTATGCCCCGATGTCAGAATATTTCATTTTCATAGTTGCTGTCCTCGATCTCTTTTGCCGTGAACATTTATTGTTGTAAATATGTATTGTAGAAGCCAAACAACATATACACAAAAAAAAGATTATCTCATTCTGATAATATTAGGTGATTCCCGTCTCTGACACTCAATAACTCGCCTCTCAATAACTCTTCTTTCAATAACTCGTCTCTCAATAACTCTTCTTTCAATAACTCGCCTCTCAATAACTCTTCTTTCAATAACTCGCCTCTCAATAACTCTTCTTTCAATAACTTGTCTCTCAATAATTCTTCTTTCAATAATTCGTCTCTCAATAACTCTTCTTTCAATAACTTGTCTCTCAATAATTCTTCTTTCAATAACTCGCCTCTCAATAACTCTTCTTTCAATAACTTGTCTCTCAATAATTCTTCTTTCAATAACTCGCCTCTCAATAACTCTTCTTTCAATAACTTGTCTCTCAATAACTCTTCTTTCAATAACTCGCCTCTCAATAACTCTTCTTTCAATAACTTGTCTCTCAATAATTCTTCTTTCAATAATTCGTCTCTCAATAACTCTTCTTTCAATAATTCGTCTCTCAATAACTCTTCTTTCAATAACTTATCTCTCAATAACTTCTTTCAATAACTCGTCTCTTAATAATTCTTCTTTCAAAAAGTTTTCCCATAACTCTCCTTTCGATAATTCTTTCTTTAATAACTCTTTTCCATAACTCTTCTTTCAATAACTTCTTTCCATAACGCTTCTTTCGATAAAGGAATTTTCTTGAATTTAAATAAAACGTAACCAGAATTATAAAAAAATCACATTTTTATGTTTATCAAAACAAGTTACATTTTCATAAATCTTAAAGTATCATTTTTCTTATATAGTTAACTATTTATATTTATTTCCTATAGTGTTTGTGTTTCAGTGGTTTAAACTTGGTAATGGTAACAGAGTAAATAGCTGTTAGTATAGTCTTAATTTTTTGCAAGTGCGATATTTGCCAAAAAAGACATATTTGTGTGATTTTTACATCATATATTTTACATTTTGTAAGCTAGACTCATGGGAGTTTCAGTCAAAGTACATATGTTTCATAGCTGATACATGAACAACCATTTTCACTGTGCTTACTTTGAAATAAAAATATTTATAACACTCTTTCTATATAAAAATATGTGCGTTTTTTTGGTAATAATTGAGTATCGTTATTGAGAAACAATTACTTCATACAGTTATTTCCAAGGTTTCGGATCCAGATAAGCCAGATGTAAACCTAATTACTTGAATTTGAGACAGGAAACTAAAAAATAATTAATTACGAGCGTAAAAACAAGCATCTGCATATTCGAAACTATCAATCTGTCTTAATTACATAATTAATTATTTGAACTAATTATACCAGGATTTCTCAGCCAGCATCAGATTCATACTAAATCAACAGAATATATTCTACTATGGGGCAAAATTGTATTGGATTATATGCAGAATTCACTGGTTTACAAAAATAAACAAACAGTAACACCTTCCCTGTGTAGGTCTAGCCACATAACTATTTTTTCGTTGTTCTAGTTGTCCACACCTTCAAATACTTAGGCGTAACATTCTCTTCAGATGGAAAGAAGGACACCGAAATAGACATTCGTTGTAGCAAAGCGAATCAAATACTGGGTCAATCACCCCCTTTATTGACAAAATGCTACCAATGTCAAAAAAAACCCATCTTATCTGAAGTATCTTCATTCCAACTCTGTTCTACCAATGTCAAACATGGTCCTTAACAACAAAACAAGAGATATAACTGGTTACAACAGAGATGAGATGTCTGAGAAAAGCCACAGGAGTGACCAGAAGACACAGAATTAGAAACGATGTCATAAGAGAAAAAGTGGGTGTCATATCAATTCTACAATACATACAAAACCAACAGATACAATGGTTGGTCACTGGAAAAAATGACGTGTGGTTCATTAGTTTATAAAGCATGTAATGAAGAGAGGAGAAGCAGAAAGAAGAGCCAAGGGTAGACCTAGAGTACGCTGGATCGACAACATCAAAGAAACATTACACGAACACCAAATAACATTATCTGAAGCTGCCAGAAAAGCGAGAACAAGAACATTGCATCTCCCTCGACACCCGTAAAGGGTAAAAGAGGAAGGAAAGAAGAACAAGAAGTTGTCCAAGCCGCTATAAATAAAAAGCTAAATTTATAATCTAAACACTAATTTGTTATTATTTAGAAAATTGATACCACATCTTCCTGATACGAACTTGAGAAAAAAGAAAGAATGAATGATCACACGATGTAATCAAGACTTTGCGAGAAAAAAACTTTTACAAATTGTTACAGAAAAACCGTAAGGTATACACACAAATCCATTTTTTTAAAAGAACTTCTTGGTTAGGTTTAAAACAATAATTAATATTTTAGTGGAATTCAAAATATAAAAAGAAATTATTTATAAATATAATTATCGCATATCGTATATACATACGTTTAGATTATCAAAGGTAAAATACACCAAGATTAATGTGAATTTAGCACCATATGAATAGCCAAAACCCCCGGATTTAAAGGAACACAGTCCCGCTGTGATGGCATTGCTGACTAGCACCTTAACATATAGACTGCAATGAAGTAACAATGAACGTGCCAACAAAGAAAACAAGAAGTAACGAGAAAATGACAATAAAGGTGATTGTAACAACTATCAATATAACCTTCTTTGTATCGTCCACATCACCTTTTGATATGACGTTCACCAGGGCCGGGTTTATTCTTGATAGGGCCCTAAGTTATTTTAGATATGGGGGCCTTTAACGAATTAAAAATATGTGCATGGTGTAATAAAACATTTCTGGGGCCCCAAAAAAGTGGATGGCCTAAGCTATAGCTTGTTTAGCTTATAGGTAAACCCGGCACTGCCATTCCCCATAGTGTTGATAGTGGCACTATTTGTTTGAATTTCTACAACAAAGTTGTAGAGGGAACTATTGATTCCTCGCTGTAAAGTGATAGAGGAGTGCTCGATAGTACTCTTAACACACAGATGGGTGAAAAGCAGCTTTGAGCAGGACTGGGAAATTTCATGAGAGAACCGAGAATCAGTCACATATTTTAATCATGCATAATTGGAGTGTTTCGCTATTTGACCGGGAATGCATAGCTTCAAGGTTCCACCAATTCCAGTGACCATGGTCCATAGCTGGGTTGCCACGGGCACTCGACCGGAAGGGAAGCTTGACAGGGAAGCTGAAGTACATGACTTCAACTCTGCATGTTTCGGAAATGTAGAAAAAGCCACATCCATATAATTTACTTCATCTGAGTGAGAGAATTCTTCTCAGAGCGTCTGTGTGAGAATTCTTCTCAGAGCATCGGAGTGAGAGAATTCTTGTCATAGCATCTGAGTGAGAGAATTAATCTCAGAGCATCTGAGTGAGATAATTCATCTCAGAGCATCTGAGTGAGAGAATTCTTCTCACAGTGTCTGAGTGAGAGAATTCATCTCCGAGCATCTGAGTGAGAGAATTCATCTCAGAGCATCTGAGTGAGAAAATTCATCTCAGATCATCTGAGTGAGAGAATTCATCTCAGAGCATCTGAGTGAGAGATTATTCTCACAGCGTCTGAGTGAGAGAATTCAACTCAGAGCATCTGAGTGAGAGAATTCATCTCAGAGCATCTGAGTGAGAGAATTCTTCTCAGAGCATCGGAGTGAGAGAATTCAACTCAGAGCATAGGAGTGAGAGAATTCATCTCAGAGCAGTGTACACTGCTGAGAATTAGTCTTCTGGGGAAGAAATTAAGTTCTAGAGAAACCACTTTATTGCACATAGGAAGTAAGAGCTAATTGTTTGTAATTCGTGGAGATATATACAAAAACATCTTAGAACAACATTAACCTATGATTATCAATTCTCTTCTTTCAGTACCACTGCTTAATGTAGGTTGTCGCGAGCAAAGGCAAACGTTCGGCAAAATGATGACATATGCATATTTGCTAAGTTTTTCCTATTGTTTTAAATTTTATATTTTCATTTAATACTGCTTCTTTCAGCCATGTAACTTAACACATTTCCATCGTTTCCTTTATTTAACTTGAAGAGAAGATACATTATATAAAAAAACGACGAAAATGTATGAAGTTATATAATGTATCTTCTTGGCATGTTAACTTCATACATATTATTACCACATGGTAAACCATTTTACTGCAGTCTTCCGTTCATTCCACATGGTTGGCATCTAGTTTTCATTCGACTTTATTATTCCAATCTGTGTGTACCTGAGTTGATAAAGACCTTGTGGTCAAAACGTCGGTTTGTATTTATTCTACGTAAAATTGCTTGAAACTTGTTCTCGTTTTTTAAATGTTTATTTACCTTTGCTAATGTTGCAGATGCCTAACACTTCAAGGCAGTTAGTGGATGAGGTGTACAAATTCATTTTGTGTCCAAGATTCAAGCCATGATTCTCTATTTGCATAGTCTCTATTCTACAACACATCGTTCATCTAAAACTGCCTCTAAAATAGCACGTCGAGCCCCATTCATTACTTGACATACCATCAGGTATAGGATGACTGAGAGAAAGTAGTGAATTAGCCGAGACGTAAAGTAAATACACGCGTTAGAAACGTGGTCATTTTTTTTAAAGAAATGACGATCCAGACGGCATGTTGTGTTGTACTGATATTCTATGCAATCTGACCGTTCAGGAAGTTGCCACTCGTGTCTGTAGATAATTAAGGGGAGGAGGGAGGGGGTGTTCAAATAATTTAATCACATAACTAATTAAGCTCCCCCCCCCCATTTTAGACAGGTCAAATGTCTCTGAAAATAAGTAAATTGCATGAATGAATGGGCGAATCCATTTTCTTAGGTTTATCGCATCCACTTTACTAAAACAAGACTGTAGGCAGTGTAGAATACCTTCCAACAGTATTAATTAAAACCTCATGTATTGTGTTTATGATTATTGTTGGGTTTCGGTTGGTCACTATTTATGTACTTGGAGTAGTTACACGTATTTATGTAGTTCAGGTCTGTTTCATTTCCCAAACCGCTTTCACCATTGATGAGGCATTTACATGTGAATCTCGTAACGTCCTTTACGTGATCATATGTAAACGCTGGTGGCAAGCAGTATATCAGGGAAACTGGCTTAAGAGTGAGAAACCGCTTCTCTAACCATTTTCATATCGCATCAAGCACAGTACACCTATTCTGGTTGTCACACACTTCAACGGCATTGGCCACCGTGGTGTTCTTGATATTCAGGTCCATCACATCCTGCACCAACGATGATATATCTAGGTACGCTCTATAAAATCGTCTTATCTTTGAGTTGGGTAACGTCACGCCATTTGGACTCAAATCCAGCCACTTTTTTGTCTATTTCTCTGTTGGTGTGGCTTTGTGTTTATTCATTCTGTTCTATAATTTACGTAATATTTTTGTTCGTTTCGTTTCCACATATATTTGCGTTTTTATGTACTTCCTGTTCTTTTTGTCTGGCATCTCACATCCGCATTTCGTACAGACACGTGTGTATGCCATTGTCATTTCTACTCGTCGTCAGTTGATGTTTTGTGCTTATTTTGGGAACGGCCTTTTGGTCGAAACGTAGATTACAAAGGTACAAATGGCTCTTGATACAATAAAAATTCCCCACCAATGTTCTAACGCAATCACCTCTGTCCAACGAAATAAAACAAAGTTGTTTTTTTAACAAAAATAGTAAATGTACCATCAGTTTAAAAATGTCTTTCTCAAGAATTATGTATTGTCTTAATCACTTATATGCATGAGGAAGTTATGACACTTCTGTTGAGATATTCTATATATATATATCATATAATAATATAACATGTCTCACATAATATAACTAAACTACAGGTGCTGTCCTAAAATGTTGATAAGTAAAGGTCGTATCATGATATTCTAGTGTTCTTCGTGAATTATAAGTCTTACTGGTTCATCGGGAACCATTCTTCTAAAGTAACGCATTTCGCTTGTCCTCAGATTTTATTTTGTCACTTCCTGTATACATTTTGTGGATAGCAAATGAAAATCACGAAAAAGGACAATTGCGTCACGAATAAGGATGATTCCGAATTGAGTCGATGGGTATTATAGTTCGATGGTCACGAAATAACAGCGTGTTAGAGCTAATGGATTCTCTTGATCGATTGATCTGCCTCGGCATTATTCTTAACCTTCTGTGTCCGTTCTTAAAAACATGAAGGTTAGCATGATTTTGTACGGAGAAGGCAATCCGCTGTGTTGGGATTTACATCTTGGACGCAATATCTCCATCATTCAACCCCTGTACATTTTCTTTGCATCATGACACTTTGTTTTACTTTTTTGATCAATGGATTGGGTAGTGAACATAATACTCTTAAACATTGAGCCTATTACAAAATGTATAGTTCGGAAAGATTTATTAAGATTTGAAGCCGCGGTGATGTAGTGTGTAAGCGAGACCGCAGTGGAGCCATGTCATCTGTATAATGGAGATTGTACTGGAGTCCGGACATGTGTGTAAGCAAGACCGTACCGGAGCCCGGACATATGTATAAGCAAGACCGTACTGGAGCCTGGTCATATGTATAAGCAAGACCGTACCAGAATGGGTCATATGCATAAGTAAGACCGTACTGAACCCGGCCATGTGCATAAGTTATATGCCAGCCGATTAGGCGACCCGTCTTTACTCATCAACATAGGTTTATAGCATAAAACATTTCCCGTCAAGCATCAAACTATCAGGAAATTACACCAATTACGCTACAGAAAAACAGAATACCACTATGACTACTGGGTCAGAGTTAAATTTGGTATAAAATCAGGAAGTTTGAGATTAGCTACAACAGACAGCTGAACCGTTGCTATCGACACTACTACAAACCTTCTAACTGAATTCATTCGTTCGTTACGTTTTTAAAAAATTATTGTTGGGAATTTTATTGGTCGTTATTTACATACTTGGAGTCGCATGCAACAATAACCCAAACTAACCAATACATTGTACACAAATGGGAAACTAATTCATGTTTACGATTTAAATGGCAGGTCTCCTTTACTGAGATCGGTCACGACTGAACCATAGCTGTCCTCAGTACTACAGGCTTTCCAATGAAAACTTAAACATGACCTAGGGCCAGTTTCTGTACGATATATTGGTTGGACTTGTCTTCTTCTTCTTCTCCTTCAGCGTTCGCTCTCATATAACCACAACGAATATTTCGTGCGATTTCCGCCTAGGAACGTGAAGTACGTTGTCCTGCAAGTTCCACAGTAGAACTGTGTTATTTGCACCTCGGTTGGCCACTTGTGGTCTGGACGTCCGAGGTCCAGCACATCCGTTTTCGTCATGCATTTAATTCGGGTAGGGTTCCCTAGTCCGTGACAGCCTGTCTATCTTTCGTTGGACACGCGGGTGTGTAGTGACTCTTCGTGTAGACGATTTCCGTTCATGTCTATCTCTCAGGAAATGTTCCACCGTCTCCTGAACTCACCTCATGCAATTTGTCATACTTGTGCCTGCGTCCGTCGGGTACTGAAACGTTTCTCATCCGCAAGCCTGGTTCGTTATGAGGAAGAACTCGCCAGAAGATTTGGACGCTGTCTTGTTCGCCCTCTTATCCGAGGCGTCGTTCACAGAATCGTGAACACCTCGCCCAAGTTCGAGTCTCACACAACGTGTTTGAGAGCAAGGCGTTCTCGAGCTGAGCGACCTTGTCCCAATAGCGCCTGACCCTATCAGGTACTGAACCCTTTCTTTCTGCAAGTGTATTTCCGGTATAGGAAAGCTTGACATTAGAGTTGGGTAAGGTTTCCTTGCTTTTCCAAACGCCCATGATTGGGTCTGGGTCTCTGCCTATAAGGAGCACATGTAACTAGAAGCTCATCTCGAGCAAACAGAGCTTGCAATTCCCCTTTCCTAGGAATTTTTCACTTTCTATGTGCAGTTCGCGCTGCCCTCTGGCGCTGTTCTGCCCTTTCATTGTGCTCAATATGTCATATATTTGTATCTCGCCATGCATCTACTTTTACATGCCTTTTACATTGGCCGTCCCTCGAATGTTCGGACTGAACTGACTAGCTTCACTGTATGTCGACAGTGTCGCTGTATGTGGTGATGCTGGTGGTGTCGGAGATTTTGTCTGACTCTTTTGCAGTCAAATCTCTTACCATCTGCTACCTCCACATTCTCGGACACGATCCCCAAATTATTTGGCCAGAATAAGCTCGAGCTGCTGTATTTCTGTTTCCAGTGTGCACCGCGAGGAGGTACATTTAGAATCTTGGTTATCTGCTAACCCTGAGTCCGCCGAGAGCAATGCGTTCCATTTGCACCCCTAGACTTGTCTATTTTTGGCATGCGACTCCAAGTATGTAGATAGCGACCAATCAAAATCCCAACAATAATCAATAATGTAACGAACGTGGTCTTTATTAATTCTGGTAGAAGGCCTTTACAGTCAATTGCCACAGCTGAACACTTATAGGAAACCGTGTGATGTAACAGCATTCATTTTACTATATTATGTATAAATATATATATATATTGTCCATGCTTGTGCTAAGAGGTGTCGCAGGTTTGAATTAATATCGGTTTTTGGGCCATGTCACGTTCGGTCACTATATGAGGTTAAGTAATGTCTCATGACGTTGGTAACTCCTTCAATCCGCCCTCGTCTTAGTCTTTCTCTGTATTTCTTTGCTTCCATTCTCATGATGTGTGCTCTTGCCGCTGGCCAATACGGGTTCATTATCTTTAAGTGGCCGAACTATTTCAGTCTAGTTTTTGTTTTAAAATATATTTTACCACAGACGTTGTTCCAGCAGTTGTTGAAATCTCTAATTCCTCACACAATCTTCTTGTTCTGTTTGCTGTTTTTTAAATAAAAAGACAATTCATTTATCATTTAAGTACGCTTGCTGTCTTGTTCTTTAGTTGGTTTCCATGTCTGACAATGAATGCACAATTCTAGTATAAAGATTAAATTTACGATTTGCCTTTTATGTCTCCATCGTGATAGATGTATATTTCACGAGGAGAACTATCCTTACTACCAGCACATATAACTTAAGTATTCTCACATCTACAAAAGTTATTGTCTAATCTGTATGAGCTTTCCACAATCTGAACAGGAGCCAGAAAGGACTGTAAGAAATGTGCTGTAACAATTCTGTGGCGACTAAAGTTACCACTCAACATTTAGAAGTCCCAAGTTTCACAGACCAAAATAACCCAGAAAAGCCAAGTTTCGTATATTATATATATATATATATATATATATATATATATATATATGTAAAGTATAAGAACTACAGTAAAACAGCTACAGTAATGTGGATATTTAAAGCGACATTATGGCATTGAAAGGCTGATTCTAGAGAGCAGTGGCGGGTAGAAGAAGAAGAAGAGGAAGACCAAGAAGACGATGGACCTGCGTCATCGAGAATGTATGCACATGTCTTTGGGCAATGCATGCCTGCTTGCCCAGAACAGAGAGGCGATAAGAGTATCCAAAACGAAGACAATTCTCTGGAAAGAATATGTCACTTGAAAGATATATATAAATATATAAAATAGAAGGAATACCCGGTGTTGAAACTAATAAAAAGAGAGAGCTATTTCAACCATGAATTTTATAAATATTAGTTTTGTTGACGACTGGAGAACTGGTGATGTAGATATTTCTTCCAAAGCATACTCATAGAATTACTAAGAAAGTAAAAAACCAGAAGCAATGAGGGACACCTGAAAAAATTCATTAGTAGGCATACTTATGCATAAATAATAGTGCAATTCATGGAGTTAACATAATGCTTTATACTTTATTGAAAAGAAATCTATTCATATCACAGGACCAAATATGCTGAATTGTGTGACCAAATGTATGAAATAATTGTAGCTGAAATACTCAGGTGTCGAGACATGTCTGTGGATGAATGTTTGACCAAGTAGTGATTTATTCGCATCTCAATTCCTTTCAATGAAATCTAATGTATCTAAATCTTACTGATTCTGCTTTTGCATAAATATCTGCATCAAATTTAAAAGATACAAAACATAAAAAGATGCAGTTACTCAAGTACGAAAATCCCGTTTACTCAATTTGTCAGTCGATTCGGTGCCGTTAGATCAGATTGATTCAATTCCTGTTAGTCGCAATAATTTTTAATTTATCCTCTTGATTCCTTCTTGAATTTACTTGGAAAACATACTTTAGACATAAAGAGACATGATGGATTAGAAATATTAATCGTTGAGAAATAGCTTCAGGAGAGAGACCAAAAGGTAGCCCAAGACTACAATCGACACTGGATATCGTAGTCATTTGCAATATTCCACATTACGAGGCTTGACGTCTTACACAGAACCACTGGGTACAGAATGGCATTTATGACAAAATTATGCAAATGACATGTCACGTAGTATTCGAAACACACAAGGTAATATGTACAAAGAAGAAATATAATAAAGAAAGATAAACCACATAAATTATAATAAATAAAAATCAGCTTGCGTTTCAGGGCTACTGAAGAAGAACACAATATACCACAATATGTGTCTGTATGTATATATATATATATATATATATATATATATATATATATATATATATATATATATATATATATATATATATATATATATATATATATATATATATATAATCAGAAATTCATCGTTACAATAACTTTGAAAAAGAAAGGAAATCTAAGTTATTCATTTCTCAATGACGTTTCCTTAGCGATATCCCCAAGATTAAACCCGGAAGAAAATTGCGTTTACCGAATGGCTTACTATAATACAGCGTTGTCTATCGAACTGGTTCCAGGGTAGTTTGCATAGGAAGCCAATATAGGCTGATCAGGGTTATTGGTTTAAATCACTGGGAGCTATCGTTATATCCAGACTAGTAAAGGTATTATTAGGAACTGAACTCACGTGTTCGTTTTCAAGAGACTGTGTTAGTGCAAGCTGTGCGCTTAAAACTGAACATGTTCGCGCATAAATATACAAGACCTCGATGAAATAACGTTACGTTTAGAATATAGAAGATATTACGCTTGATATATCATTTTAGATATGAGAGAAGTGCGGTTAGAAATGTGTGATGATGATTGGTGGTGGTACTGGTTGCCGGGTGCCGAATTACGGATGCGTTTTGCCGGATGACGAATGCCATACGACGAATGACATGCGACGAATGCCAGATGACGGATGTCGCAAGTTGCATCCATGCATAAACCAATAACATGCATAGCAATATACGTATCTTCTTCTTCTTCGTTCGTTGTCAAACTCCTGCAGATAAGCAGGATGTAGTCCGGAGAACGGAGTGCCCTGTGTCATGGTTTACAGCATTGCTGCGATATCTGCGCTTTTCGACCTGACACATCCGACTTCAGCATGGTTTTGGGTCACTGACCCTATATGTGATGGGACAGCCAACTCCATCCCATAACCTCCTTAGTCGCCTTTTACGACATGCGTGGAAGGTAAACAGTGTTGCTTTTATTTGCTCACCTTTTCAAACCCCGGCAACACAAGGGCGAATATACTTGATGAATATCGGATTGATGTTTAACATGTGATCGAAGAAGGAAAAAATGAATACTTCACATCCACAGAAGTACTACCTTGTAGAGTTGTATGCCGAATCTTCTTCTTCGACGTTCATTCTCAAACTCCCGCTGTATCTCTTGTAACAGGTAAATGGTCCGACTAGATTTTCAGCAGGGTGTAGTCTTTGTTGTTTGTTTGTTAAGTAGGGGTTTATGCCTCATATGGTCGAGGCCCGCTTCTTTCAACCTAGGACTGGTGTCCATATTGGTTATATCGAGGCGGTTGGGGACCTGTGGTTTTTGTGGCTTGTCTGCCTGGTTGTTGCTAGGATGTGGCTCTGTTAGCCGGGTTCGCTGTAGGGCCTCCTAGCTTCAGTCCTTGTATGGACTATGTTGTGGCTCTGCCTGTCTCTGGTATTGATGAGACTATAAGGTGGTAGTCATTAGAAGGACTTTGTGGTGATTGGTTGGAGCTCTTTCTTCTATTCGGAGCTATTTGCTGTGTTGTTCCTTCGCTGTGTCGGTCCGGATTATAAGGTGGTAGTCCTTAAAAGGACTTTGTGCAGGTTTGGTTGGAGCGCTTCTCATGGTGTAGTCCAGAAAGCGTAATTGAGTTGTATCACCGTTTTGTTTGCGCAAATGGCCCGCCACATCTGTCTTCTTCGGCGGAATATGTAAACATTGCTATATTGCTGGTCATCTTGGGTTCCCCAAAACATATATTACAGAGAATGTCCGTCGGTCAGATTGTTGTTCTGTGAACAGAGAAACTGGGCCAATTACGTAATATGTGTTCTGGTGCCTTGTGTTGGTGCACAGCAGATACAAGCCGCAAAGTCGATGATACCGATTCGGTAGAAGTGTGCTTTTTTATAGCAGTGTTCCATTCTCAGTCAAAATATCATGACTTGTTCATTTCTATTCATTTGTTAATGTTGTTTTTTAGCGGCGCTATCGTTTCCTTTAATTCGCTCCACTGAAGTCGCATAGATTGTTTTAGCACAGATTTTGCTTCCCTGTAACTCTGAGTTACGAGGGCCTGAAGGAGGCTTTCTCCTGTTTTTTTTTCCCCCAGTGCTCATCCCTATTGTTCCGTTACCAGGGATACCACAGTGAGTTGGTATCCATTGTAGTACTAATGTACTTTTGTAGATAATTCGAAGAGATATTGTCTGTTGTGAATGAGTTTGTCTTATCAAGAATAATTCGTAGCTGATAATTTTAATCCGTATCGTTGTCTATACATATTTGCTAATCTCGTTACTCACTGATGCACATATGATTTGTAGCTAGGAAGTTGGTTAAGCCCTGCTGCTGTTTGGCTCACTGATGCACATATGATTTGTAGCTAGGAAGTTGGTTAGGCCCTGCTGCTGTTTGGCTCACTGATGCACATATGATTTGTAGCTAGGAAGTTGGTTAGGCCATGCTGCTGTTTGGCTCACTGATGCACATATGATTTGTAGCTAGGAATTTGGTTAGGCCCTGCTGCTGTTTGGCTCACTGATGCACATATGATTTGTAGCTAGGAAGTTGGTTAGGCCCTGCTGCTGTTTGGCTCACTGATGCACATATGATTTGTAGCTAGGAAGTTGGTTAGGCCATGCTGCTGTTTGGCTCACTGATGCACATATGATTTGTAGCTAGGAAGTTGGTTAGGCCCTGCTGCTGTTTGGCTCACTGATGCACATATGATTTGTAGCTAGGAAGTTTGTTAGGCCATGCTGCTGTTTGGCTCACTGATGCACATATGATTTGTAGCTAGGAAGTTGGTTAAGCCCTGCTGCTGTTTGGCTCACTGATGCACATATGATTTGTAGCTAGGAAGTTGGTTAAGCCCTGCTGCTGTTTGGAAAAAAAACTGAACACGTCATTCAATAAAATCGTGTTAGGATAACAACATACCGCTGGATGACGGAAACCGAAGACGTGATGTATTGGATTAGCGGCTGAAAATAGGATTCCGGGTGAAGGATTATGGATGAGTGGTGCTTGATGATAGATGCATGATGACGGATGATGATAGATACATGATGACGGATGATAAATACCGGATGACGGCACCATAAATTTAACAATAAATGCTATAGAATTGTGTTGAGTAATCGTTATTGAGAACTTAAGATCAATGTGTTTATGTAGTATTGAATGAATGTATCAGCGGGTCCCATTATTTGTCTTTACATAAGATGACAAACACGATAGAGTAATCAAACAATGTATCTTTTTACATTTCTATTTGTGTTATTTAGACTTTATCAAAGGATCATGTCTGGCTGTCTGGTGTAATTATCTATTTGTTTTCCCAAGAGCTCATTTGTAATTTTCCCTTTAATTGAAATTCTACCAATTCTTTTGTTTATCAGTATCTCCACGACATTTATTTGGAGATTTTTCAATTTTGACTATAAGGTCATATCATTCTCTCTCTCTCTCTCTCTCTTTGGCAATCTAAATGGTATTTTCCCATTTTATATACTCTATCTATTGATCTCGTGATATCCCATTTTGTGTAACATTATTTCATTTCATATACTTATGACAAACTGTTGTAGTAATACAGGCTAGTTTTGCTTGCAGATAAAGGAGCTTACGACGAGGAGAAGGGTACCACCGAGTAAAATTCTGCAAACCTATACTATACCATTGGAGAATCGGCATAATAGTACGCGTGTCTTTTTGTATCAATGCCTCCAATGTGATAACCATAAAGCTATGACAAGTCATTATTCTTATGTATTATGCTAGACAGGTATGTGAATTATGTATTATACTAGACTTTTCAAGAGAACTCTTTGTTGTAATCTTTAAATTTACTCTACACGCACACAAAACGCGGCAGCTTATGGTTTATGCACAGATTTAATATTCTAACAGAAGAGAACATTATTATTTTTCAGCTATAAGAAATACATGTGAACATAAATATTTCTATGCGTTTTATAATAGTCCAATGTCAGTGTCTGATAGAAACATTGATCGCTATTAATAGATCAAAGGTCAGATCTTCTGTAGCTAATGAAAGTTGTACCTCTGAATAGAAACACTCTATACTGCAGACGTACATACATACGCTATAATTGTTGGCGTCAAGGACAGATAACTGTGGAAAAAAAAGAATAAACCTGCGATTATCTTTCTGTAATTAGTATATTCTTTCTTTCTTTCTATTCGCTTTATATCCATGCATGCATTGCAGCGTCATTTCTTATTACTTTTATGTTTTAAATTGGCGACATCTTTTTTATATTTATATTTTACTAATATAGTAAAATAATTACCTTTGTGTCCGTTATTTACGTTGTTTAAAAATAGGAACGGACGGTAAGAATTTTTGCATCTATTGACGCTACGCCACTGGATTTTTTGTAGCTGTGTTTAAGTCATGTGCACATAACCGCATCCTTGTCTTTTATCCCTATATCCTTCAACAACCCACACGATGTGTCTCATCTGCTACAAGGACAGATTAATTTCGCTGTTCCTTCCTGTTGTTTTTTTGTGTGTCTAGACTGTCCGCTCAGAACAGCAGCCTTTGCAATGTCAGGATATGATCATATGTCCCGCTATTTTTAAACTTCTTATTAAAATTCTGAAGTCATTGTTACATCTTTCAAAGTCATGTTGTTATATTTCAAGTAGACGCCAGAATTAAACTTAATGAGTCACGTTTACATACAAACACGGAATAATCCAATTTGTAAAACTTCTCTTAGCTAAACTAATGTTCGAAATGATACTGGGGTACGATGATACTGGGATACGATGATACTGGGATACGATGATACTGGGAAACGATGATACTGGGATACGATGATACTGTGATACGATGATACTGGGATACGATGATATTGGGATACGATGATATTGGGATACGATGATACTGACACATTAAGAAATAGGAGATATTGACATTTTATCGACATTTACCCACTCTACACTAAACTGCATCCATACCCATGTAGTCCTAAAAAGAAATTATCAAAAAACTACAAGAAAATTCACTCAGATTCAAACAGTTCAGCAAAAACTAATATGAAACTACTACAAGAGAATTCACTCAGATTCAAACAGTTCAGCAAAAACTGTTATGAAACTACTACAAGAGAATTCAATCAGAAATCTAGACTACTGTTAGAAAGCTGAAAATAATTTAGTTCAGTTTCAATTACATCTGTCGACACATCGAAATACGCACGTGGTTGCATCTGTGGGTCTCACCAATGGCCCACTAGACAAACAACCCATGCAACAGAAATCCTTAGTAGTTGAAATGCCGTTATATTGAGGTTATCTTCTTATAGAAGCTTCATGGCACATCATCTATACAATTATGCTTATTATGTTATTTTGTTGTTGAAATGTGTTTCATATCTCGTATGTATGCACCCTCTGTGGTTGGGAGGGAGCCATAGATGTACTGTGCAGCACTTGGGAGGAGAAAATTGACAGCACTGACTTTTCCTGTGGCTGAGACCCATCATAGAGGCACAGTGACTCAGGACGTGAAAATCTTTTTGACTTGAACATTTGGTTGCATGCCTAGAGCAATAGAGAAGTTCGGCATAACCAATAGTCAATTGGTGGTGGGGAATGAGCACAGTGAACCCTATATTGGCTACAGTGGCTAGAAGCAGTGCATAGGTTGAAGCTTACTTTCCTGGAGGTGTGATAGTTATTCTCTGGCTCTGGCCCGGGGTGGGCCGAACATCCACAACTTCCCAGCAATATAATGCCATTTAATAGCATTGGGTCAAAGGGCATGAACCCATGGACCGCTGGATCAGCAATCAACCAACCAACACATGGAAATCACTCGCGATCCCATTTGGGTTTGCAACGGTTGGGAACCACTTACTGTTTCTTCTTTCTTGTGTACCAGTCGAAGTCAGACGTTGATATGGATTTCATCAATAAACTTGACTGTGGTCAGCACGGGGACATGGTCGTAAAGCTTCTCCGCCATAGATGTTTTAGATAATCTTTCAGCGTACTTCTTGTGGAGTCGTTCAGTGTACAAAGTTCAATTCATGCGCAACCAATATATCTGTGTATCGGGTGCCTTCTTTAATTGGTTCGGTCTAATTGAAATCAAACTTACCATTATCCCGTAACACATTATGTTGGTTAACTTGGTTGAGTTTTATAAATTGACCTCGCGTATTCTAGGCAAACCTATAGGTGCACAGTCTCCCCAGCATTTTTTGAATAACATGAATGCCGATGTTACCCATACCTAGCTGGTTGCACATATACCTTGATTTTCTCCATCCACCACTTTATGGTTGTCTAAATTTTCTTGGCGACCTCTTTCTACTGAGTCGACTTACTAACCCAACGATAACCATTTTTTTCGCCCCTTATAAAATTCATGAAAATTTACAGCGCTACTATTCTTTACTCTGTTGGTGGTGGTCCTAGCAATATCATCCGCGGGGGATTAAATCTGAACTCTGAAAGTCGCATCCATCAAGAGCAATGCGAAAAATCTCTAGCCACGAATTGGATATAACTTTCAAATAGTAAATATAATTTACGTGTAATATTTGCACTGAACAGGATGACTACCAAATTATGATCAGATCTGAACAAGTTGTCATTCTGCGTTTCAGAAGAGGACCCAACGACATCCGCAGAAACATGTATAAAAAGTTCAAAATTGGCAACCCACTTATTTATATATGTGGATATGCACCTTAGACAGCAAAGAATATTCTTCAGGAATGATCGTAATATGAAATACTGAGATAAATACACTGGCCCAGAGAAACTACACTGGAATAAAAACTCTACGGGCCTCTGTACGAGTTACAGAACAGTAAAATTTATAGAAGAAATAGAGCTTCAGATATAAACAACTTCAAATGAACAAAAGAAGACTCTTTCTGAACAAGTCATTTCTCATATTTCACATACTAATAACCACAACAATGTACTCATATGGTAATTTAAAAGCTGATAGTATATGCAGAATGTAGGTAATAATTGGTACACAGCTTGAGATGTGGCTGGTTCTATTAGTAACCAACAGCGGATGTTCTGACTAATTAATAAAGGGTTAGTCTAAGATCGCAAGATTAATTTTCACGAAAGAAATACGATTAGTCTGTGATTATAATTAATTACGCGTGCGGACTGACGTAGGCAATCATGATCCTTCACAACTATCTCCTTCCTAGTATCGTTTATCCGGATTGTTGTTGGCAATTTTGCCATTTTGTGTCAGATTAATATATTATCACTCTGCCTTCCTCGATCTATCTTGTTTTCTATTTTACCAATTGTAACTATGTTTTCCGTTTCTGTCTGTATCACAACGTGTTACTAATATTGTTAATGTTACTAATGTTGTTAATGTTACCAATGTTACTAATGTTGTTAATTTTACTAGTGTTACTAATTTTGTTAATGTTACTAATGTTACCAATGTTATTAATGTTACTAATGGTACTAATGTTGCTAATGTTAATAATGTTACTAAATTTGTTAATGTTACTACTGTTGCTAATGTTACTAATGTTGTTAATATTACTAATGTTACTAATGTTGTTAATATTACTAATGTTACTAATGTTGTTAATATTACTAATGTTACTAATGTTGTTAATGTTACTAATGTTACTGATGTTGTTAATTTTACTAATGTTACTAATTTTGTTAATGTTACTAATGTTACCAATGTTATTAATGTTACTAATGGTACTAATGGTACTAATGTTGCTAATGTTAATAATGTTACTAATTTTGTTAATGTTACTACTGTTACTAATGTTACTAATGTTGTTAATGTTACTAATGTTGCTAATGTTGTTAGTGTTACTAATGTTACTAATGTTGCTAATGTCATACGTTGGATTCTGACATGGATAATGTATCCATATTACGTTTCTCTTAAATTCTTATATTGGAACTTTATTTCATTACCAGATGTTTGATTGACTCAATATGGATAGAGATGCAGTTTTACGAGTTGAACAATCTTCTAATTAGGAGAAGAGTTTTCCGTGGAATTCTTACAATTGTGATGCATTATTTACATACTCGCACACTTTATCTAACAGTCCAGGGATTCATGTTGTAGATACAATCATTCTAGCAGTCCAGGGAGTCATGTTGTAGATACAATCATTCTAGCAGTCCAGGAAGTCATGTTGTAGATACAATCATTCTTGCAGTCCAGGAAGTCATGTTGTAGATACAATCATTCTAGCAGTCCAGGAATTCATGTTGTAGATACAATCATTCTAGCAGTCCAGGAATTCATGTTGTAGATACAATCATTCTAACAATCCAGATATATATTTAAATATGAATAATTACCTCTCAGCTCATTGGGTTGTGCATACACGTCCACATCCCTCCTCCTTAGTCGCCTATTACGACATTTGTGGTAGATGACAGGGTTATTAATCCATGCTTCCGTGTGGGTCCCCAGTTACACACGGGTGATAATTTCACGCAATATTGTTCTATATGAATCCAGTTATCTCCAGCAGATCTGGAAATAAATGCATACTCATTGTTCTACTTTCTCACGGGTTGTGAATACTCGTTAATGTTACCGTAAAAAATATATTCCTGCATAACCTATGAATTATGTTTACATTTTAAATGAGTCTTTAAAATCTTAAATGAAAAAAAGGGAAACGAAATGTAAAAATTCCAGACTTGAGTATCGTTAATCATTGATGGTATCATGTGATATTTGCAAGTAGATGGCTGATGGCGCTCAATGAGTTAATGTAAACAAGCAAACGTTTAGGATGATATTAGAGAACAATGAAGACATAAAAGCGAGAATAGGAATGTTCCATGAAAGTCTATGAGCATAGAAGAAATGAGATGACAATCACGAAAGAAGGAGAATTGGGGACACTATGTTTTTGTCAGATGCGTGAAGATAAGGTAAGATAGGCTGAACATTCAGGGCGATATAGGGAACGAAGGGACAAAATATATGCATTTATGATGTTCAGAATGTTATTGTAGGCCTTATACATTTCTAAGTTTAGACAATGAATAAATATGATAACGAGGAATTAGAGGCAGTAAAAGATATGGTACTTTAGAAGAATGATTAGCGTACCATGGACATCAGTGATTTGGGAGGGGAGGGAGGAGGCTTGCCTTAAAAAGCCAAGTACAAAATATGAGGTAATTGCTAATTTCAGAAATAGATAGTTGTCATTGCTTCTTGACTTTTGTGTGTTTGTTTTGGTTGTTGGGTTTTTAGAAAATAGTTACAACAGTACACTATGTTTCTACACAGGAATAATGTATAATGGATAATTATTTTTGTATAGATAGATTGCACGGGACAGTTATGTTTGTATAGGTGAATGTTGTGTT
The DNA here is from genome assembly GCA_034231615.1 of Meghimatium bilineatum. Taxonomy (NCBI): domain Eukaryota; kingdom Metazoa; phylum Mollusca; class Gastropoda; order Stylommatophora; family Philomycidae; genus Meghimatium; species Meghimatium bilineatum. The sequence continues at coordinate 64,274,490 of CM067321.1, read as the reverse complement.
ATCTTATGTTTATGGTGATGGGTGTTGTATAAGGGGAAATTTATGTTTGAGCAGATGAATGTTGTGTAAGGTGAGAGTTATGTTTGTATAGATGGATGTGTTACTGAAGTTATTTTTGTGTATATGGATATTGTGTAAGTGAAAATTATGTTTGTATATATGGATGTTGTGTAATGTTTGTATAGATGAGTGTTGTGTAAGTGAAAGTTATTTTTGTTTAAATAAGTGTTGTGTAAGTGAAAGTTATTTTTGTTTAAATAAGTGTTGTGTAAGTGAAAGTTATTTTTGTTTAGATGGATGGTGTGTGAGTGAAAGTTATGTTTGTTTAGACGGCTGCTGTATAAGTGAAAGTTTAGTTTGTATGAATGGATGATGTGTAGTGATTATAAAATATATGGTGCACCAGAATAAAAAGAACTAGGACTGTATTGATGTTGTGCTCAATAAAGATGTGTGTACAAATCTATCATGTATGCTAAAACACATTTAATCGTGTACTGATAATGTACATGGAAAACACACACTTGTGTACACAAACATATTAACGGATTTAAAGCGAATATTTCGCTATATAAGAAAATATGCATGTTAAATTTTACTGAAGGAAAATCTGGGCAACCATTTTTGGTACGCATGCTGGATCAAGTGTTCTCATGATGTATGTGGTCGAAAGCGTTTCATTTTTAGTCTCTTTGTGGTCCTAGTATTTTGTTTTTTAAACTCGAATGGCAGATATATAATACGGTTCTTTCCCAGAAGGCGTGCACGCCACATATTTCGCTTGTTTACTAAATGTGAACGAAGTTACATAGCATGCATGAATTTTTATTTCCAAGTACGTTACAGTGCGCACAATAGGCGTAGCTTCAATGGAATTACGCCACTATTATATCATGTTGTCAGCTTTTAAAATATGGCTAGTTGTAGCGGAGATGAAATACCACGACTACGCATCGGAGGAGAAGGGATGACCCTAGAGTTTAGGAGAATGAAATGTTAGAGGATGGGTTAACCTGATTCTTCTTCTTCTTCCTCTGCGTTCGTTCTCAAGTTCCTGCAGATTAGCAGGATGTAGTCCGGAGAACGGAATACGTTAACCTAATTCTAACACTAGCACCCACACCATCTACTAAGCTCTAGGAATCTCGTATTGCATATTTATCAGTTATAGGCTAATCTAGCATTGATGTGGCGGCCATTTTGCGAATACAAAATGAACTGGAAGAGAGTCATCACAAACTACTAAACAATTGCTTTCAGTGATGACATCACAAACTACTAAAAATTTCCTATAGCACATTTATTTAAAAACTTAGCGCTGTGAGCGCTGGTAAGTACGCGTTCATGGAAAGGACCAATAATACTTTTAGATCATATTAGCAGGCTAGAAAATATAACTTGGTGGTTCGATGTGACCCGTGCGGTGCATTATGCCAACATCTGACGCACGGCAATATAACCAACAAAAACGTGACCAGATTTCAGAGATATGAAATCAAACCAATCTAGCTAATCGAGTAGTTAAACTTAATTTGCTTGAGCGTGTTTTTTTTCCTGTGAGCCTAACCCAAAGCAAGATGCCAGTTGCATGCAACAGGTGAAGTTGATTAAAACGATGGCATGATTGGATTATAATCTCTGGAAAGTATTTTATTGTTTATTGATTAATCATTTGGCTGGATTGTTTCTAAAATTAGATGTGAAACGGGAATTTTCCTTTCTTACATCGGAGTCCTTAGTCAATTATACAGTCATGTGGAATCATTGATTTATTTTTCAGAAGTGACATTATTTAAATTGTCCATAGTTTCGGTTGGCTTACGACACAAAGTATACACTAATTGACCAATGACAAATATGGGAAACTTCTAATTGCGTCCCTGTATAAATGTGATCCCCAATGCGTCTATGGGACTGTTGAGAAGTTTTCTTACAGCAGACTCACTGACCTTGACGTTACACGTTTCAGAACTTAGGCCTTACTTAGCGTCATGGCCGTAGACAGACATTGGGAAAAGGGTGCGGTGCTGCCTTTAAAAAAATATCCTACTTTTATGTTCAGTATTTTGTTACCCCACTAAAGAAAGGGTTGTAATTGACCATCGTTTTACTAGTTTTTTTAATTACAGCATGAGCAACTTTAGATTAACCAATGACCACGTCACAACGTTTGGCTGAGTTTACAGATCAGTGTTTGTCATTGGTCATTTTGTGTGTGTTATAGTTCACCAATAAAAATAAAATGCATACGTTAGATCAACCAAGAGAAATGACTCTCTTTAAAAAGTAATTACTTTTCCTCCCACAGTTTAACGGTTTTCCCAGTAAAAGAGCATTAAAATTTCAAGAAAATGAGATGATTCTCTTTTCTATTAGGTAATTTAAAACCCACCCTCTCCAACATACGAGTCATATTTACGGTCCTGATTATCATCATTGCTGAATCCGTGATACCCGCCAAAGTTGGATGGATCGGACAACTGGCTCAAATAAAACGGCGACACAACGAATTTCAATTTTCTGGACTATATCCTGCAGGAAATTTAGTAGGACCATTGTCCTGCTACAATAGAGATCCAGTGGGAGTTTGAGAATAAATCTGAATAATAATAATAATAATACATGATAAATATATGAAACATCAAGGCCAGGTGTTGTTTTCTTTCAGTTATAATTGGGAGTGTACACACGAATGTCTCCAGGTATGATGATGATTAATTCCAGTATTATGACGTAGAAATAGTTGGGATTATTCAGAGAGAAATAAAGACTATTCACAGAGAAATAACTAGGATTATTGACGGAAAAATAAGAAGGACTGTTCACTGAGAAATTATGAAGACTGTTCGTGAAGATATAATGAGGACTGTTCATTGGACTATGGGGAATAACTTTGAAAACAAACAAATTACTATATACAAGACGTTTTTAACGTTTCAACCTATAGGTCTTTTTAAAGAAAATATCAAGCAAACAGAAAACAAACAATACCAAAAATTATTTAAATATAAATAAGGTGAATTGGTAATAGAATGATAAGGACGGATCAAATAGAAGTGAGACTGTGTCCATGGTGAGGGATTTCCATTTGTGAGCAACGATTTCTTCCACTGACATACCAAGTGCTAGTTCTGTCAGGTGTAGAGTATCTCTTGACTATCCTGACGTTTAACCCAATCCAGATTGACGGACTAGAAAGGAAACACATTACCTTTTTAAAAAAAATTCTTTGACTCCCAGAGATACAGAGAAAATGTAGTGAAACGCTTCTTGTGAGATAATCTAGAATACAAAGAGCGGAGTTTTGCAGTCATCGATCATATCTACGCATCATTGCCATTCATTAACCATTCATTAACCATTCATTAACCATTCATTACATGATGCTATTGAAATGATCAAAGGTGGCATTAAAGCTGCATCTCCATTGCATATTAACTCTTTATCTCTGTACGGATTTTCCGTTGACTATGGAAATGCTGTTATAGTCAGTTCTAAACATTTTACAGCATGGTTAGAGCCAGTTTGCTCAAATATCCTCCAAAGGCAATTAATGGTTCTTCTTAATTCATGATTCTTGATTGGAAGCTAGCTTCACAGCACGTGGGACATTCCCATAAGTCCTCCGATCTCCGTTCCAGCAGTCATCCTTGTGTATGCGGACATAGTCCTGGTTATGCGCAATTGGGGGGGGGGTGGCTTTTCTGAGGTTTCTTTCATACACAGGATACTTCAGCTTTCGACTTAGTGCAATGTCTATTGAAGAAACCTCGCTACTCAGTGTAGGGTCTATAATTGTATAGATGCCATCCTACAAAGCTTCTATAAGAGAGCCTCAATATAACGACATGTACTCTACTAAGGTTATCTGTTGTATGAGTGGTTTGTCTAGTGGGCCATTGGTGAGACCAACAGACACAACCGCATGCGAACAAAACATTATATTGAAGCAAAATAGTATATAGAAATAAGACAGTATATAGAAACAACACACACACATACATATATATATATATATATATATAACATGAACAAATATACGAGTAAGAACAATAAATTATATATAAACAAAAAATTATATACAAACAAGACAGTATATGCAAGTGTGAAAGTATATAGAAACAAGAAAATGTATAGAAATAAAGATAGTCTATAGAAACAAAACAGTATATAAAAACTATAAAATAATGTATATTGAAATAAGATAATATATAGATATTAGAAATACAAGTGTGTAGAAACTCAGGGGTCCGTATTCACAATAGCCTGATCAGAAAGAAAAGTACCAGACGACTGGCAAAAAGCAATAGTTGTACCATTATGGAAAAAAAACAAAGGTAGTAAGAGAGAGTGTGAATCATATAGAGGCATCTCCTTATTAAGTCATACAGGTAAAATCTACGCAAAAATAATAGAACGGAGAATGCAATACATTGCAGAACTACAGCTGAATCACTCTTAATTTGGCTTCAAGATGTACAGACGCACTATTCACACAGAGACAACTGAGTGAAAAATCAATCGAATACAAACAAGATTTGTAAAAACAGTATTTGTAGACCTGCACAAGGTATTTGACATAGATAGAACCATTATGTGGGAAACCTTAGAAATTTACATCAGAAGACAACTGTTAGATAATATAAAAGCGATATATAAAAAATGCCACAGCTCAGTGAGAGCAACTGATGGAATTACTGAAGCTTTCGAAACAAGACCTGGAGTAAGACAATGCTGCGTACTTTCACCCTTACTTTTCAAACATACACATGGACAGAAGCTCACATAAAAGAAGCTCACATCAGCAAAGAGGAAAACATTGCAAACAAACCTGATAAGAAATTAATAATGAAATCAACGAACTACTATTTGCCGATGATCAAAGTCTAATATACAAAGTCGAAGACAATTTGCAATATCACATGAATGCATTGTTGTCAGAAGTACAAAATGAAAATTAACGTACAAAAATAGAGGTTATGAAAATTAGCAAGTCTTCAACACCAATAGGGGAGGCTTAACCTCTATGCTAGGGGAGACTTTAATAGATAAAACCAAATTGAAACAAGCTAAAGAATTTAAATATCTAGGCAGCATTTTTTTCAGAAAATGGAAGACTAGACAGAGGAATAGAAACAGGGTGCCAGAAAGTAAACTCTGTGACCTACCAACTTTCATCATTACTTCGTCACCCAAATATCAAATGAAAAATTTTTTAAACATATAATATCTGCAATTTTTATACCAACACTCTGCTACCAATGTCAAACATGACCTTTAATAGCCTAACAGTAGAGGAAAATCGTTACATGTGAAATGAAGTGCCCGAGAAAAGATGCAATGATTACTAAGCTAGATAAGATAAGAAATTAAGAAATTACGATACGAGTTGGTATAATATCATGTATGGTTGATATTGAAAGACATCAAGTAAAATGGTTCGGTCACCTTATGAGAATGAACACAAACCACATACCAAATAAAGAATATAACAAAAGAATATTCGGTCGTAAAACCAAAGGTAGGCTAAGAAGATGGATACAAAACATCAAGATAGCCTTGAACAAACATGGACTAAATGCAACCACGGCACCACATCTGACCTTGGAACGACATTTTAAGTTCCCACCCCTATGCTTAACGGCAAGTGTGAATACAATCAACCATCGTTCACCCGGGGACAGACAATATACAATAGAAACAGGAATACAATTATGGAGAAATAATGGAAGACAGTCACTGAGACAGAAGGAACAATGATATGAAAAAAATCATCATTTATCAGAATCTGACAGTATAAATATTGTTTCTAGCAATGCAGTAACTAGTTTTAAATGGACAAACCCAGAGTATATAAGCGTACAGACGAAATTTAATCAGTGTTCCTGGAATCTGTACCATTTTTAGAATGGCATTTGCGAATTGTATTCACATTTACAGAGACACATCTAGTCCCCTAGTGTATCAAATGACTTTTGCAGGGTAGTTACTGCCGCGTAGACTGTCATTGACGTTTGGACAACGATAATGGAACTCAACGTAGACTAACCATTTGTTTGTGTTGAAGATTTGAAATATTCTGGCTATCGCTGATACAAACGGTCAATGTTAGAACAGACTGCTTTCTTGGGGGTTCTAAACGAAATCTAATGCTATTCTTGCTGACTGTGGGAACATACGCCCTCAAACATAGCTTTGATTTAATTTACTTAATTGATTTCAGCATTGCTGGTTTGTCGTTGATTTGATGGAAAGACATACGAGCCAGTTGGTCTTGGGTTGATGAAGGTTAGTCCAGTTCTTTGTGTGTATGTCACGCTTAAGACTGTCTCGGGCGGATATTTTAGCACTAAATTCAATCAAAAAATGTTTTAGAAAGAGGTAGAGGTTTGATCTTATTGTACACCAGTTTTCGCATGCTTAGATATGATTACCGTAAGGAGGGGTTTTTACTTAAAATAGCGGTGTTTCGTCAAATATTTGATGAGAAATTTCACGATATTTTTGTGAAAAATAGCTAAAGGAGTGGTTGTTTTATTTGCCCACCTTTCGGTTACGTTTCTAGTAATAAGCAAAGTTCAGAATGTTCTAATGCGAGTGTTTTAACACCCCAAGCACTCTCCCCTTATCTACGGGCATGTGTACTCCGCCCCTTTCGATACAGCAGTAAGCCTCCTGCTGATAATACTACTGATGGCACACAATTCCGTAGCTATAAGCGATAATACTACTGCTATCACACAATTCCGTAGCTATAAGCGATAATCAATCTATGAAAATATTCACTTTACGAACAAGACTTTACATGCCGTTTTTGATCCCGTGACCGCTTGAGCTCACATCAAACGGCTTAACCACTACGGCATGGAAATCCCCACTCACTAAATTATTTTCAAATAAAAGTTGTGTTGTGTTTTAAGTTATAAATATGGCAGAGGACCTCGTATACATGTCCTATGTGTAGGCGGGCAAAGATGAGCGCATTCCTGGGTTCTGTGTTTAAAAATGATTTGAACGGTTGTTAACTCGTGATTCGAGCCATGGCCGGGCTCCAAAAAAAGACATGTGCGCAAAAAGTGTTTGTTCGTTCATCAGAAGAGATGATGGTTGTTTGTTACATCCAGTTTTGAAAATTCAGTTAGAATTATACTTCAGAGTATGAGTTCGTGAATGGCTAATACTCCTTATTCGAGCTACAAATGTCCTCAGACAGTTCGGGCTTGGATTGACCACTGTAGACGGATTTTATTCTATCCATGACTTCCTAGCTACTTTTCGTTGTTGAGATGCTGTCATTTTCGTATTTTCACAAGATGATGCGCCCTTTTTGAATACAAAAAACAAAAAGCGCCCTTTGTGAATACACATAAACAAAAGTGCCCTTTTGGACTTCTCTTGACTTCAAGTTCTTCTCATGTATCTTGGTCTATTTAAGTGAGGTATTTAATGTCAATGTATCGATTCGTTTGGCCTCCCTGAAATCGTGTACCCTTCTGCAGCTAACCATAGAGAGTAGCTTTGGCAGGCGATGGTCTAGCATACGTATCAAATGACTTGCTCAAAGAATATGTGTAGGCATAATGATAGTGTCACTGCTGGGGGGTACCAGATCTATTAAGGACAGTGGTATCTGGAATCTTGTCTTGCCATCTGATGTACAGAAAGTAAACATGATTTGAAAGGCATGTTTTTTAAATTGTTTCTGTGCATTTCGTTTGTCAGCCTTGGCTTTTTGTGGCTGTTTTATATTCAAGTATATAAATAGTGACCAACGAAAATCATGAAAGTAAACACGTAACGAATGAAATCTTGTTTACTTTCTGTACAAAGGGCTTTACTGTCAACGGTCTCGTTCGCGCTAACTAAGAGGTTACACATTTATTTATGAGATATTAGTTAAAACACTGGGAGATATGGACATATATGATATAATAACGTGAACGTGTAGGAAATATAAAAACTTCTTACTAAATGTTTGCAAAATAATGACAGAGATGAAGTAATAATTTAGCTGTACTTCATGACTACAAAGACTAATAGATCAAGTCAATAAATCAAGTAATGAATATGGACTGGATATTAACATTCAAAAAACAAAAACCATGATAATCAGCAAAGACACAGAATAACAGGAGGTAAACATAAACATACAGGGATAGAAACTACAAGTACAACCGTATCAATATCTGGGACACATAGTCACAAATGATGGCAGATGTGAAACAGAAGTTAAAAGGAGAATAGGAATGGCTAAAAGTACCTTCAATGACATGAGGAAATTATTAATATCTAAACAAATTACAAACAAGTTAAAAATGAGAATTATAAAATGCTACATCTATTCCATATTAATGTATGGCTCAGAAACATGGACACTAAATAACCAATTAGAAGACAAAATTGATGCTTTTGAGATGTCGGTATATAGAAGAATAGGGAGAACATCATGGAAAGAGAAGAAAACAAATAAAGAGGTGCTAAAGACACTTAATATGAAGAAAGAACTACTAAGAGAAATAAAGATCAGGCAAATAAAATACGTTGGACACATTAAAACCTTATTGAAGCCCTTACTTGAGGGTAAAGTCAAAGGGAAGCGAGCAAGAGGAAAGCAGATATACAAGTGGGAGAGTAACATTACACGATGGACAGGTTACAGTCTAGCAGAGTGTACCACCAAGACAAGAGAAAGGAGATGTCGGAGATACGTTGCAGCCAACCTTCGTTGCGGAGACAGCACTTGATGATGATGATGATGAGGTAGTTCATGACTGTACTTGGCTATTCTGATAAAAGCAACAGGCCTTCTTCACTTCAGTAACTTAGCTGACACACAAACTAATATACGTTTTTCTGTCTCGTAGACATGCTTGTTTTAGAGTGGTTTATAGAAGTACGTTCAGTCCTCGAATTGAGGCGCATTCTAGTGCAGCAGAATTCTATGATCTCCGAGTGTTGTCAGGTGTTAGCTTCCACTTCTGAGCTAGCCAGTTCTTCATTATTTTGTCAGATTTGTTGAACCATCTGCAGCACTGGTGCACCTATAACTCTTATACATCAAGAAGTGTTTCACAAAAGGACAAAGGTGTAACATCCGCTGACCACCATGACACCAACATATAAGGGGACAATTGACACATGATAAAAGTAGAAAATTGAGACAATACATCTTGTTTTGTCCTGTCTTGTCCAGCCATGTTTGCAGTGAGGCGCTATGTGGAGCCGAATATTTCTATTCTGTGTCAGTTGGGAGACTTCAGTTGAATTTAGATTGAGTCTTGTTAACATATCTTTGATGTTGTCTATATGCATCTTGCACGACATTTCGCTCTAAAGCCGGGCATTGCCTTGTTGTACGCTGCTGGCGGGAGTAGGTTGGGATTCATTCTTGTTAGATGAACAAAATATTTTATATGTTGTCTCTCTATATGTTTGTTTGTTTGTTTGTTTTGCGTTCGCTCCATTGTAACCAGCATGGATATCCATACGATTTCCGCCGGGAGCGTGTTTACGTTGTACTACCGTTATGCACCTTGTAGGTCTAGCACATCCGATTTCGGCATGCCTTGACAATTCGTGTGGGCTACCCTAGCCTGTGATAGCCTCCTTATCTGTCGCCAGGCACGCTCGTGTGTAGTGACTCTTCGCCCAGACCATTTATGCTCACGTCTGTCTCGCACAAGATGTTCCACTGTCTGTGAACTTGGATCGTGTAATTGGACGTACTGTGCCTGTGTCCATCGAGTACAGAACCGTTTCCCATCCGGGAGACTGGTTCCTTAGGAGGTAGAACTCACCAGAAGAGTGGGACCCTGGCTCTTTCGCCTTCTTAGCCGAGGTGTCGTTCACCGACATTGTAAACCCCTCGCCCATGTTCGAGTCTCACACGACACGTTTGAGAGGAAGGCTCTCTCGAACTGAGCTATCTTGTCCCAATAGCGCCTGTGCCCATCAGGTACTGAACCCCTTCTCCCTGCAAGTGTGTTTCCGGTATAGGAACACCTGACACTAGAGTTGGGCCAGGGCTAAATCGTTGTCCCTTTTGTGCCTGATCCCATCGGGTACGGAACCCTTTCTCTCTGCATGTGTACTTCCGGTATAGGAAAGCTTGACAGTAGAGTTGGGTCAGGAGTGCCTTCTTTGTCCCTTTTTGCATGAGCATATCTGGTACGGCACTCTTTCTCTTCGCGAGCATGTTTCCGGTATAGGGAGACTCGACATTAAAGTTAGGTCAGGTCTTTTTGCTTTGCTGGACGCCCATTATCGGGTATGGGTCTCTACATATAAGGAAAACAGGTAACTAGAAGCTTGTCTTGAGCTAACAGTGCTTGTAGTTCCCATTTCCTTAATCGTTTTACTTTCTATTTGCAGTTGGCGCTGCCCTCTAGCGCTGATCTGCCCTTTCATTTTTTTTCATTGTACACAGTATGAAATATTTCTGTCTTTCACCATGCATCGACCTTTTCATGCTTTTTTTCATTGGCGGCCCCTCCAATGTTCGGACTGGACTAACTAGCTTCACTGTATGTCGACAGTGTCGCTTTATGTGGTGTTGCTGCTGGTGTCTGAGTTATTGTCTGTCTCTTTTGCAGTCAAATCTCTTTCCATCTGCTACCTCCACATTCTCTGACACGATCCACAAATGATATGGCCAGAAACAGCTCGAGCTGTTGATTTCTGTTACCAGGGTGCACCGCGAGGAGGTTCATTTGGGATCTTGGTTATCTGCTAACCCTGGGTCAGCCTAGAGCAATGCGTTCCCTATGCACCCCGTCTCTCTATATAATATATACATGGTTCAGTACCCATCATTTTCATTACGGTGTCATTTTGAGGATTGTATCTCTACGTGTGATTCCCAATGCATTTCTGAGACATTTCATCTCACATACTGTGATCTTTCTCTCGAGTTTTTTTTGTCAAAGTCCAAGTTTGACATTGAAATAAAAAATATAGTTTTTCAACGTACGTTTTCTTGTCATAGTTATATGCTTGTGCGTCAGTAGTACCGTCATACTTCCTAGATAGTTAAACTCTTGCAATTGTTTTAGAGTGATATCTTCCAATTTTATGTTTAACGTTTCAGCTGTCCTACTTATTCTCATTGCTTCAGTTTTTGTGTTGTTTATTTTCATTATTATAATTTCAGCAGGCTTTGTTAAGATCTGTGATGTTGCATTCTAGTGACATGAGAGAAGATTATTGCTTGATCATCAGCGAACAACATTTTGTTTATCATTTGTTGTTCGTCTTCGATTATAGGTTTTTCTTTCTTTGAATTTTGTCATAATAGATTTTGAATAGTAAAGGTGACATGACACATCCGTGTCGAACTCCTGAAGTTATTCCCAATATGCTGATATTTTTCCGTTTCATGAAATCTATGACGATATTTTTTCTGTTTTTTATGAAGTCTATGACGATGATATTTTTCCGTTTCATGAAATCTATGACGATGATATTTTTTCGTTTCATGAAATCTATGACGATGGTATTTTTCCGTTTCATGAAATTTATGACGATGATATTTTTTCCGTTTCATGAAATCTATGACGATGATATTTTTCCGTCTCATGAAATCTAATGACGATGATATTTTTCCGTTTCATGAAATCTATGACGATGATATTTTTCCGTTTCATGAAATCTATGACGATGATATTTTTCCGTCTCATGAAATCTATGACGATGATATTTTTCCATTTCATGAAATCTTTGACATCTATCGTCATACCGTATATGTGAGCGGTGCCCTATTGGAGGGAAGTTGTCGTCTAGTCTTTGAGGAATAATCCATCGTAATTAACACTCAGTGAGACAAATATCATTACACTTATTAAACCTTACCTTCAAGTTGGAATTATTGAATATAATCCATTCGTTAGTCTAACACAGACATTGAAGCTGACTTGGGTTGGAACGTAATTTCGTTAATAGGCAATATTGTTGTTCGTCCATCACAAGTGATTACGACCATTTGTTACATTCACTTTTTAAAATTCAATTTTAGTTATGTCCTTGATTATAAGTGCGTAGATGGCTAATGAGCCCCATTCGAGCTGTAAACGTCCTTGGACAGTTTGGACATGGAATTACGACTGTAGACGGATCGTGGTCTATCCGTGACTTTCTAGCTGCTCTCCGCTGTTGAGCTGCTGCATTTCTCTTCTTTTCACAAGATGATGCGCTCTTTTTTATTTTAGAACGCCAAGTAGATCTATTTTGTACAAGTTCTTCCCATGTATCGTGGTCTATTTCAAAGTCTTTCAGTGAGTTCTTTAACGAGTCCTTGTAACGCTTCCTTTGGCCACCTTGAGATCGTATACCCTTCTCTAGCTCACCATAAAGAAGTATCTTTGGCAGACGATGGTCTGGCATACGCACCAAATGACCTGCTCGACGAATCTGTGTCTGCATCAGGATCGTGTCAATGCTTGGGATACCAGCTCTATCAATGACAGTGGTATCTGGAATCTTGTCTTGCCATCTGATGTTCATAACCTTTCTGAGACAATTTGTATGAAAATGATTGAGGTTTTTTACATGACGTCTATACACAGTCCATGTTTCACTAGATGGAACATACATACAATAGGCAATACATGCAGTGACAAGTATGTATGTTTTATTTCGCAGAGGATAGGTTGCCATTCTTTCCCCCAATTATAATTATCTCCAAAAGTAGGACCTGGTGTCTAGCTCGTGAACAGACGGGTGACCATTTTGGGGTTTCCATTGGTCACTATTTACTACTTGCATGGAAGTTTATCAGTGTTGCTATTCCGTTTTCCGTTTCCTGCCCCGGTAACGCAAGGGCCGACAACTCAGTAAAAGACACAACAACTGACAAAAAGATAGTAATGTTTGAAGTGTATGACGAAAATGAAAGTGAAATGATTGCTTAATATAAAGATGTGTTTATTATAACATTAGAAACATTTTAACAAGTCTATCCAATACAACACATTGGACATCTAATTCGTGACATATTGACAAAACAAAGCTGATATGTCAGATTGTTCTTTTTATATGTTACAGAGTAAAGCGAGATTTAGACAGACAAGTTCGTAGATAACGAGGGAGGGAGGTTCATTAAGTGTTATTGTGCTACCTAAATATACAATCCAATCCCAACAGTGGTTTGAACCTGAGACCTCAAAGTCATGAGACCGTTGTTCTAACATTTCGGCGATTATAAAATGACAATGTCATGTTGAAGTCGGAGGTGCCAGGCAAAAATGCGCAGATATTGCAGCAATGCTGTAAATAATGACACAACACATACCGTTCTCCGGACTACATCCTGCCAATCTGCAGGAGTTTGAGAGCGAACGCAGAAGAAGAAGAAAAAAAATGACAATGTGAAAATTCAATAAAACGGAATGTGATATTAGTGGCAATAGCATACTCTATTACACGGTAGAGTCGTAGATATATTACGGAGGATGCCTCAGCATATATAGATGTCTATTATATCCTCTGTCGCCTGACAGTTCAGACGAACAGACCTCACTCTGTCCATCCCTTTGATGTTGTCAATACTTATTTTCTGTTCCCTACTGAAAGACTAGGATTAAAGACAAAAAGATACGAGATTATAACTAACAATGTGGAATTTGTTAAAGAAATTATTAGTAATGAGATAGGGTTATCATCAATGCAATCTAGACAGCTCCGTATCTGATTTCCACATCAGTAAATGAAAAGGCTTTAGTAGTGTACAAATCAGGTTATGTATGTATTGATTAGACTGTTCTGTCTGTGATAACACTTCATTTTGTAGAAGAACTATTCTTCACAAAAATATACTGCATTCTAAATAGTATAATTATCTGACTTTAGTGAAAATCATCGGCACAAGCGAGGTATTTGTGTTGATTATGTCACAGGAGTCCAATGGTTTGCCGTCTAGTATGTCTGCTCGTTCATTTCAAATCGTTTCACTACTGTTGACGAAAACGGCAGCGCGCAATAAAATAAATTCGTACCAAACCACAAGGTCGCAAAAATCAAAGGCAGCACATCCTGATGGAATCTAAATTAAACATAATATGTTCTTATTACTTTCTATAGTGATTTAGTGTTTTCCGTATAAAATAAATGAATTGCCATTGTATTTGATGTGATGTGTGTTTGATGTGATGTGTGTTTGATGTGATGTGTGTGTTTGATGTGATGTGTGTTTAGTGTGATGTCTGTTTGATGTGATGTGTGTGTTTGATGTGATGTGTGTGTTTGATGTGATGTGTGTGTTTGATGTGATGCGTGTGTTTTATGTGTTGCTTGTTTTTATGTGATGTGTGTGTTTGATGTGATATGTGTGTTTGATGTGATGTGTGTGTTTGATGTGATGTGTGTGTTTGATGTGATGTGTGTGTTTGATGTGATGTGTGTGTTTGATGTGATGTGTGTTTTATGTGATGTGTGTTTGATGTGCTGTGTGTTTGATGTGATGTGCGTGATGTGTGTTTGATGTGATGTGTGTTTTGATTCAATTTGTATATTTGATGTGATGTATGTTTTTGGTGTGATGTGTGTGTCCGATGTGATGTTTGTGTTTGATGTGAAGTGCGATGTGATGTTTGTGTTTGATGTGATGTTTTTGTTTGATGTGATGTTTGTCTTTGATTTTATGGTTGTGTTTGATGTGATATGTGTGTTTGATATGATGTGTGCATTTGATGTGGTGTGTGCATTTGATGTGATGTGTGTGTGTGTGTGTGTTTAAGGTGCTGTAAGTGTGTTTGATGTTCTGTGTATTTTCCATGTGATGTGTATCTTTCTTGTAATGTGTGTGTTGTTTGTATTTGATATGATTTATGTATCTGATGTGATGTTTTTGTTTCATGTGAGGTGTATGTTTCATGCGATGTGTGTGGTTGATGGAATGTGTATTTCATATGATATATGTTTGGTGTGATATGTGTGTCTGATGTGACGGTTTGGGGTTGATGTGATATTTTGCGGTTGCTGTGATGCTCGTAGTTTTTGATATGATGACTGTGATTAATGTGATGTTTGTGTTTGATGTAATATGTGTGTTTACTTGATGTTTGTATTTTTGATGTTTGTATTTGTGATGTTTGTGTGATATGCTTGTTGTGTTTGATGTGATATTTGATTTTGATGTTGTGTTTGTGTTTGATGCGATGTTTGATGTGTGAATAATTGTTTTTCGATGAGGGTATGACGATATCAAATTTGAGTGACAAAAATTTAACGAAAAATCCAGCAAAACATAGAAATTACTTATTTTCGTAAGCAACATATTTCCTCGCCTTCCCATATCGAAGAACATATCTACGGTCCTGGTTGGGGCGTTAGTCTCTATAAACTACACGGGGGTGGTAGCAGGAAAGATTTTAAGAAACACTTTTAACTACGCGGATATACGCTTGCATATGTTAATATCCTTACCATGGTAACTGTCAATACTGCCTTGTTCCCGTTAGGGATTTGTAAGAATTCTGCCTGTGGTTTATGATACAAGGCTGCATGCACTTGCTGCCATCAGTACATGCACATGATTTGTATTTTTTAATTTTTTCCTTCCTACAAAAACATAATCCAGTCGTTATTGGAAGTTGATCTCTGGATCTCATCGTTATTGGAAGTTGATTTCTGGATATCATCGTTATTGGAAGTTGATTTCTGGATATCATCGTTATTGGAAGTTGATCTCTGGATCTCATGGTTATTGGAAGTTGATCACTGGATCTCATGGTTATTGGAAGTTGATCTCTGGATTTCATTGTTCTTTAGTCGAAACGTAGTAACGTTTCCATTAAATTCTAACTTCCATTTTTAAACTCGTTGCATGCTAAAACGTTATTGATCTTCTGAGACCTAATGTTCAGCCTTTCGCCAAATTGTATTTTTAATACACACCCAGAATTCATATTAATATATAAAAGTTCAAACGCATGATTCTTTCCCACTGTCAAGAACAAATATCTAGTTGACATACATGGAAGCCATATCCTTACCGCACAGCAGCGTGAGAACACACTTCCATCTTGACAAATTTCATCGTCAAACTTATAAATCTTCCTTCATATCTACAACGAAACCTTACTATAGCATATATCCACGGATCTATAAATGCAAGGATTTATTACGGGATATTGCACGTCACGATAACAGTCATCTGTAAACACAAACATTGAAACCAGTTTTTGTACAATACTACTAGGTTTTGTTTATCATGTTTTGGAGTTACACCGCAGAAAACTTGTCACACTGTTTATAACGTCATGGAGACAATATTAAGCAGTGTAGTAGTATCGTGTTTCACCCAGTGTAGTAATATCTTGTTTCACCCAGTGTAGTAGTATCTTGTTTCACCCAGTGTAGTAGTATCTTGTTTCACCCAGTGTAGTAGTATCTTGTTTCACCCAGTGTAGTAGTATCTTGTTTCACCCAGTGTAGTAGTATCTTGTTTCACCCAGTGTAGTAGTATCTTGTTTCACCCAGTGTAGTAGTATTTTGTTTCACCCAGTGTAGTAGTATCGTGTTTCACCCAGTGTAGTAGTATCTTGTTTCACCCAGTGTAGTAGTATCTTGTTTCACCCAGTGTAGTAGTATCTTGTTTCACCCAGTGTAGTAGTATCGTGTTTCACCCAGTGTAGTAGTATCTTGTTTCACCCAGTGTAGTAGTATCTTGTTTCACCCAGTGTAGTAGTATCTTGTTTCACCCAGTGTAGTAGTATCTTGTTTCACCCAGTGTAGTAGTATTTTGTTTCACCCAGTGTAGTAGTATCGTGTTTCACCCAGTGTAGTAGTATCTTGTTTCACCCAGTGTAGTAGTATCTTGTTTCACCCAGTGTAGTAGTATCTTGTTTCACCCAGTGTAGTAGTATCTTGTTTCACCCAGTGTAGTAGTATCTTGTTTCACCCAGTGTAGTAATATCTTGTTTCACCCAGTGTAGTAGTATCTTGTTTCACCCAGTGTAGTAGTATCTTGTTTCACCCAGTGTAGTAGTATCTTGTTTCACCCAGTGTAGTAGTATCTTGTTTCACCCAGTGTAGTAGTATCTTGTTTCACCCAGTGTAGTAGTATCTTGTTTCACCCAGTGTAGTAGTATTTTGTTTCACCCAGTGTAGTAGTATCGTGTTTCACCCAGTGTAGTAGTATCTTGTTTCACCCAGTGTAGTAGTATCTTGTTTCACCCAGTGTAGTAGTATCTTGTTTCACCCAGTGTAGTAGTATCTTGTTTCACCCAGTGTAGTAGTATCTTGTTTCACCCAGTGTAGTAATATTTTGTTTCACCCAGTGTAGTAGTATCGTGTTTCACCCAGTGTAGTAGTATCTTGTTTCACCCAGTGTAGTAGTATCTTGTTTCACCCAGTGTAGTAGTATCGTGTTTCACCCAGTGTAGTAGTATCTTGTTTCACCCAGTGTAGTAGTATCTTGTTTCACCCAGTGTAGTAGTATCGTGTTTCACCCAGTGTAGTAGTATCTTGTTTCACCCAGTGTAGTAGTATTTTGTTTCACCCAGTGTAGTAGTATCTTGTTTCACCCAGTGTAGTAGTATCGTGTTTCACCCAGTGTAGTAGTATCTTGTTTCACCCAGTGTAGTAGTATCTTGTTTCACCCAGTGTAGTAGTATCTTGTTTCACCCAGTGTAGTAGTATCTTGTTTCACCCAGTGTAGTATGATCTTGTTTCACCCAGTGTAGTAGTATTTTGTTTAACCCAGTGTAGTAGTATTTTGTGTCACCCAGTGTAGTAGTATTTTGTGTCACCCAGTGTAGTAGTATTTTGTTTCACCCAGTTTAGTAGTATTTTGTTTCACCCAGTGTAAGTTAATCATGGCTCTCCACAGCTCTCGGTCTCCAGTATTATTTCTCAACATCGTTGTTGTTTCCCTGCCGTGAAAGGTTGTCAAACTGTCTACTATTTTATCACGTTGTCGCCCTCTGTCTCTGGTGCCTTCAATCTTGCCTGTTGTGACTATGTTCTCCAATCCTCCCTGTCTAATGAAGTGGTCCAAATTAATGAAGATTGACATTTTCCTGTATTATTGATTAATGTCCGTTTCACATTTGACTCTTTCAAAACACCTCCACAATAGTTTTTCTGGCAGTCCATGGTATTCTCAGCATTCTTCTGTAGAACCACATCTCTATTGCCTCTAATTCCCACTTTCCAGTGTGTTTTTTGTTCAAGACTCGCATCCATATGTTAGTACAGGAAATATATAGCACTGTAGAACTCTCTTTCTCACCTCTAATAGCATACAAATGTTATGAATTATATTGTTTTGTCTTCTCATTTGTTAATCGATTTTAAATTTTCCGATCACAATAATCATATACATGTGTAGCTTTCTCTACACAAAGTTACACAACATTCGCTAGATTCTTGAAGTTGTTCCTTTAATTCTGAAATTAATCCTTGAAAGAAATATAGGGAGATGTAGCTAAAATCATAACCGCTTTCCCATAAAGACGTTCCGACAGAATTATTTAGGACCACATGTCTTACATCGTTTAATTATTGTTTGGATTTCAGTTGGTTAACTATTTACGTACTTGGAATCAAATGCCTTAAATAGCGAAGACGACTCCAAGTATATAAATAGTGACCTACCGAACGTCCACCAATAATTTTAAAAAACCGATTGGGATCCTAATCAGATAGGTAGGTAGTTAATGAGTTTGCCTCTCTTTTGGAGAGGCGTGCTCCTTTCAACCAGCGGACATTGTCCAATTAGGTTATATAAGGACACACTACCATAAAATATTAGAGGTAACAAAGACCTCAAAGTATTAGTTCTTAGGGATCCTAATCAATTCTGTTGGTAGTTTTTGTATATCGTCCACGGTCCCGATAAAATTAACAGCAGTCCCGCTACTTAATGAGAATGATAGTACCATTTTTGGTGATCGGCAAGAGCATATATCATGAACATGGAAACATCAAAATGTAGAGGAAGATAAGAAGAGGATAGATTGAAGGGGGTACCAATATTCTAAGACGTCGTAGTATTAATACATATCAAGTGACCAGACGTGATATAGCCCGATCACATATCGCATTCAACCCCGCGACTCTTTACAACAACAGCAGAGAAGATACAATATGATAGACATTTATTTAATGAAATTCTATTAGAAATAGGTTTCTAACAAGGAGTTCACAGATGACAAATAAGACATATTCTGTTAGCAAAGGTCCTTAGGCAAGCTCGCCATGATCTGATCACTTTAGATTGTGAGTTTGATGTGCTGTGTCTTTATATCTACTCTCCGATATTGAGTGACTGCATTTATCTTTTTTTTAACAACGATGCAGACTTTTTGTTTGTAGAGATAAATATAGTTATGTTTCATGCAATGTCTTTCCATGTATCATTGTTTATGTCAAATATTTTCAGTGAGGTTTTAGCGTGGTTTTGTAGCATATATTTTTCCACACTGAAAATGTATGCTCTTCTGCATTCCACGTCAATGGAGCAAAGTTGTCGAAGTAATGTTATATATTTCTGAAGTTAAGAGAAATGAATTCTCTACCGCATAACAAATTCCAAATGCTAAAGCAATCGAATAAAGTTTCCATCATCGATGTGAAATTGAAGAGCGTAAAAAGCGTTGGAAAAAGTAATACCAAAAATGTATATGTAGAAAAAAAGAGCAACATCAAAGTGGAGAACAGCTGGAGCGGTGATTAATAATCAAGACGATAGGACACAACACATGCGATATTGTTAAATAACATTACAAGATTAGTTAGAGAGCTGGAATAAGAGGATTTATCTAATTTACATGTGTTTCGCACCGCGAGGAGATGTAGAAGATTAAGATAAGAAACCAGGATGATATCTAACCCGAAAAATAACTAACCAGGATAATATCTAACCAAGATAATGTCTAACCAGGATAATAACTAACCATGATAATATATAACCGGGATAATATCTAATCAGGATAATATCTAATCAGGATAATATATAACCGCGGTAATGTCTAATCAGGGAATTATCTAACCGGGATAATATCTAATCAACATAATATCTAACATGGATAATATTACTAGGATAATATCTAATCCGGATAATATCTAACCAAGATAATATATAATCATAATAATATATGGCATGATAATATTTAACCAGGATATTATAAAACAGAGATAATGCTTAACTGGCATACTATATAAAAAGGATAATAACTAATCGGGATAAAATCTAACCGGGAAATATCTACCCCTGATAATATCTAACTAGGAAAATATATAACCGAGACAGTATTAAACCAGCATACTATCTAACGTGATAATATCTAACGTGATAATATCTACGCAGGTAATATCTAACCGTGATAATATCTAAGCAGGATAATATCTAACTAGGAAAATATTTAACCAGGACAACATCTATTAGGAAAAATAATAAACGTGGTAATTTCTAACAGGGATAATACGTAACTAGAATAATATCTAACCAGGATCACATCTAATAAGAATACTATCTAACCGGGATAATATTTAAACAGGATAATATCTAGTCAGGATAATATTTAACAGGATTATATCTAACAGGTATATTAGGATAATATTTAGGCCGGATAATATCTAACCGGGATAATATTTAAACAGGATAATATCTAGTCAGGATAATATTTAACAGGATTATATCTAACAGGTATATTAGGATAATATTTAGGCCGGATAATATCTAACCGGGATAATATTTAAACAGGATAATATCTAGTCAGGATAATATCTACCAGGATTATATCTAAAAGGGATATTAGGATAATATTTAGGCAGGCCAATATCTAACCGGGAAATATATTGCCAGGATAATATCTAACAAGGGCAATATCTAACCGGGATAAAATATGACAAGGATAATATCTAACCGGGATCATTTCTAGACGGGATAACATAATATATTTCCATCGATAGTTTAACATAATCGATAACGATATCATTATGGTACACTGAACGTATCAGTTACTTACGCCGAATTCGGATGTGTCATGTCATTGTCGCAAATAGAACATGGACAAAAACGTTTCCGTGTTATTGACGACATCGTTTTGGAAACATCGTAGGACCATTGTCGTGCTACAAGAGACATCTGGATCCGTTGAAAGTTCGAGAACGAACGCAGCCCCACCCCCTCCCTGCTTAATATTTAATAAAAACAATATTATATTAATATAAAATATTTCTCAACAAAGCCGAGATTGTGACCTACAAATATCACTGACAAAAAAAATTAATATTATTCTTGTGCTATTCAGTGGCTGACAGACTATATTTCAGGAAATACGGTATTGTACCCTAAAGGTATCATCTTAACAACACAGAACGTTTTCCAGCAAATAACACCACTATTTTAGAAGTATGGCACATAATTTCTACCATGTGATTGAGCACTTGCCTACGGTGGTACTTAAAACTTATATGTGCTATAACATTTGATAAATTCGGTGGAAAAAAAAATATAAAGCTTAATGATATATGAAAAAAATGTTTCTGAGGTACTGTTGGAAATGGATGAGGCTATTGTTCAAGTAAAATGTTTTGTTGTTCATGATATTGATTGTAATTGTAGCCGGTGACGTCGATGACACGAATTTCACATTAAGTGTCATTTTACATTTCATTAATTGATTTTATATTTCTCGCGAAAACAATACACAAAGACATACACGCCATTAGGATATGCGGTGCCGGGGTGTGGCGTAGGTGATCTCTGATCTGCATAACATTCTATGTGTAGTAGTGTGTATCAGCGCTAATGCTAACTTTCTACCATGACATGATGTCATATCTTTTAATTTTGCCGTCCTCTTTCTCTTTTTTTCCTTTCAAATTTGCCTGTTGCTACATTGTACGATCTAAACTATATCGCTTCAGAATGCGGTCAATAAATGTGGACCACTTCTATCTGTTCGTGATAAATGTTGAGAATTTCGTCGAACAATGTCTGTTGTGGACCACTTCTATCTGTTCTTGATAAATGTTGAGAATTTCGTCAAACAATGTCTGATGTGCTATACGTTTGTTGTTAATTTCCGCACATGCTTCAGCCACCTTAGTCCCAACTGCAGTTCTAAATTTTGCCCAACTGCAGCACCTTTGTATTTGTGATTTTGTACTACCACTTGATGTTCATTATTTTTATTGGTACAGTACACGTAGACGCCACCACCTGTTTATGTATAGGCATTGTCGATGTGTGTCAATTTCATGTTCATCATTTAATAATTGCAATATTTACTTATTTAGGTTTGGTGTTATGGTTAGTTATATAAAACACAACTTTCCTAACCCAAACCACATCCCTAAAATAAATTAATATTTAAATGATTAAATGATGAACATGAAACTTACAAACATAAACACGGGAAATAGCTTGAATATGTGGTGTCGTCTACTTGTACTGTACCATTATGTTTTGAAGATAATGTTTAAGTATATTATTTCTTCACCCATGTCTGCTGTATGATGTCCAAGTTTTCGAGTCACATAATAAAAAGGTGAGAGCAAAGCTCGATTGATTTGTATCCTTGTCTGCAATGTTAATTTTGTATTTATCCGGTTCTTCTTGACAATCTGCCAATGTAGTAACCGTACTTCATATTCGTGCAGTGATTTCTTCATCAAATTATAGAAAGGCTGTGATGTTAATATTTACTCTATACTATCTTTTTTGTTTTACTAAATATGTCTTTTAATCGTTGTGACACAGACTAACCACTCCTAACAATCCTTACTGCATACTTCTAATTACTTCTATCCAATACTAAGAAATCCTTACTTCATACTTCTAAGTACTTAAAACCAATCCTAACAATCATTACTTCATACTTCGAATTACTTCTAACCACTCCTAACAATCCTTACTTCATACTTCTAAGTACTTCTAACCACTACTAACAATCATTATTTCATACTTCTAATTACTTCTAAACAATACTATGATGGGTAAAACACCTACTCCCCTAACTATTTGTTTCACGAGAAGGACATTACATTTCTCATCTAAATGACATAATTACACACGGGAATAGGGAAATGACCTTTCATTAATAGGTGAAACATAATGAACACGTATCTGCTGCAATGATGCAAGATATTCTCATTGCCAATGTTATTCATAGTTAACGCATATATATATATCGCAATAGGAATTTATCCCATTGTTATTCATAGATAACACATCATTCATAGATAACGCATATTTAGCGGAATACCAATTTACATGTACATTGTCCATAGATAACGTATATTTAGTGTAAAAACAGCTTAGCCTTATATTTCTCTAAATGGATAATAATCCACCAAATGGATGATGACAATAGCATCATTTCATTGGCCCACGATGGTTCACATTCCGATATAGAGGGGATGACGTTTTTCTGAACATAAACGAAGTGAAGTGTTCGCAGACAGATATCAGCTATTTTCTACTATGAAAGTACACAAAGACAAGACTATACGATTATATTATCATATATTGAGGTGCAGCTATTAATACGAAAGTATAGAAAAACAAGACTATACGATTATATTAATAGATATCAAGGTGCAGCTAAACATTGGAACATATGTGGAAGCAATGTCAAACTTCTGATTGGAATGACAAGAAAATATTTCACTACATTCAAATTAAAATAATCCCTTTTCTATTCTGTAATTGTTTATAAAATAAATGATGGCTATGATGATGATGAAGATGATGAAATATTCAATTTTGAGTAGGAAGCTCTTGACAGCCCATGCCATTTCTGACAAAAGCGCAGGTCTTCCTCAGCTGATGGTTAGGAAGGAGGGGGATGAGTATCTAGATGCATGCTTAAACCCCAACGGGAGACATTTCAGTTCAACAATATCCCTTGATTAACACGTTCAGACAAGAAGGAATCATACACCTCCGTGCTAACTAGTTCATCACTGTTCCGTCAGATGTGCTAACCCCTCTGCCGTGATGTTATATATAACATTTCCCACCACATATAAGTACTACAAAAGGACAAAGGTGCAATGTTCTCTGGCGCATATATCCGTCACACATTGGAACCATTTGATAGAAGACAATAGTAAGAAATCGACACATGGCATGCAGTAACAACCATTGTTTTCACGGGCGACAAGGTTTTAAGTCTATTCCCAAGTTAACTTAGTCTCCTTCTACCACACCCATGGAATGAAGACAGTTTCCCTATTCTTGCATTCTTAACTAGACGTTTAGGCCCTGTTTTCCACATGAGCGAAAATAAATGTTGTACTTTTATTCGTGATTAGAAACAGGCTTCACAGCACATGGGGCATTCCCATAAGTGCGCCGCCCTCCATTCCAGCAGCCATCCCAATGTATGTAGACTCAGAGTCCCGGTCAGGTGTTGATTGTGCGATCTTCGGGACTTAATAAAAAATTCACTTAATATGTTATACTTCAATACTTTACAGATAAGATGGGTTTTTTTGCTGTTGATTACATGTTATCTAATGTGTAATAACAGGCGATAAGAAACAATATTGTAAGGATGTCGTGTTGAAGATGGCATCGTTTAATGATACATCGGTCAGTGCGGCGTCGGACAATGAGGCATCTGTCAATGAGACTTCTGTCATTGGGACAGCGTTTAATGATACATCGGTCAGTGCGGCGTCGGACAATGAGGCATCTGTCAATGAGACTTCTGTCATTGGGACAGCGTTTAATGATACATCGGTCAGTGCGGCGTCGGACAATGAGGCATCTGTCAATGAGACTTCTGTCATTGGGACAGCGTTTAATGATACATCGGTCAGTGCGGCGTCGGACAATGAGGCATCTGTCAATGAGGCTTCTGTCATTGGGACAGCGTTTAATGATACATCGGTCAGTGCGGCGTCGGACAATGAGGCATCTGTCAATCAGACTTCTGTCAGTGGGACATCGTTCAATGAGACATCGGTCACTGAGATAATTGTCAATGAGGCATCGGTCACTGATATATTTGTCAATGAGGCATCGGTCAGTGAGATATTTGTCAATGAGATATTTGTCAATGAGGCATCGGACAATGAAATCATTAACAATTGGAACAATAGAATGAGGAAGTTCGAGAGATACGTAACTACACCTTCCTCAGGTTGGGTTAGGTATGTCGATTATACATTTTGCACACCAGACATATCTATATATGCCCACATATCCGCTTCAGTAAACGGCTGATGGTTCACACTCCCTGTTGGTTCAGTGTTATTATTGACATCTGTGCTAGGTTTTCTCTATGGGCCACGAGTATCCTCACTCTAAAATCGCGCATTCTCGATATTCACTCATGCTCATTTATCTCAAATCTTCTGATCGTGCGGACTCACGAGAAGCAGTGAGTATGTTTGCCGATTCATAACCTCACGATCTGTTATGTGGTGATGCTAGCTAATTTGTCGCCCTGTTCGTTTTTCTACACACCCGCGTATCCGGGGACAAAGATAACCGTGTTGTTTCGCAATGAGGCCCACATTTTAACTCTTTCTAATGACTCCACTCATCATATACGTACATCATCTGTTTTGCCTTTCTAAATAATATTCATTATATCACATATTATGAACGTATGGAAGTAGGTTTGCGATTCCAGCTAGTTTAGTGACACGTTACCGCAAACACCGTCATTGTTAGACTGCTTGTAGTTGCGATAAATGTCCCACTGGCGTCGTGTACTGCTCTTCCATTTGATCTTGCAGTAAAGGCCCATGTACATCGCTGGTGGCTCATGACCGACTCGTCCGAGTAAATAACAGCATATGTGTCATTGGCATGTTAGCAGGTGAGTGCCCTGACCTCAGCATCCACAATCGTACTGGATACTGCACTCTCTGTTGAGCGTAAAAATGCTTGACTATACAAGAAAGACCGTAGGAGTAGGTATCTATTCCTCGCAAGGAGTTATGCCTTCTAAGTGACAAATCTGTTTAAGGGTATCCTCGGCGCGACCCATCCACGATGTGCCTCTCTTGAGCATGTTTCCCTTCACACGTGATCTCACTGTATAGTGAATGATCTGTGTCAAAAGTCACATAAATTATGTGATATATGCTCGTGAACATCAAAGAAGAACCTCATAGCAACACATTGGTTGTCCCTGATGCAACCAATGAAAATCATTTTCGGTTCGCACGCCCATGTATTGCAGGAATGAAGTCCTTATTATACTACAGTGATTTACAACGTAGGTTATATGCCCGCTTACGTGAAGAAAGGACCACACAGTTTTTCAGGAGACCTCGACAATGAAATGTGACATTGAGCGGACAACAAATCCGTCTTGAGGCACAGACGTACAACTATTTGAACGAGATTTAACTCCTCGTCTCGGTAAGAGTCTACCCGCACTGCCGTAATGTATTTAATATTAACTATATAAATGGATGCATTGCCTACTTTCTGACAGATATGGGTCTTCTTCGCTGAATATTTGAATGGCTTGCTGGAGATAAGGAGTTAATTAATTAGAAATATAGTAACAGATTAAAAGAAAGTCCAGAAGCTATGTTTTAGTTGCCAGTGAAAGGGCAGACACGAAATATATTTTTTTTAAATGTAATAAAAGAATGACACGGTCGAAATATTTTGGAAAACTGATGCCACTCTAATCAATCTTGTTACAATTTCCCCCATGAGTACTCGCTGGTTAGATGTGACAAAACACAACATGCTCAATTACACGATCTTATCCCCAGCTGTGAGTAGACATCGCGCATGAATCACGTTAATAAAGATCAAACAGAACATAACGTTCGATCTGTGGATGAATATTGATCCATCGCATGTCCAAAGATGATACTTATGCGTTGAAGCGCTTATTGATTTCCATAAAAAAATCGAGAAATATTTTATCAATTGACTATGAATGGTCAAATAAAAATGGCACAACAGAATCAGATTTTGAGAAAAACAATAAGGGGAAGAAACAATACAATACAATATAGTATACAAAAAACATATGAATTCTGAAGTATAGAATTGTGCTGGTAGAATTGTAATAATTATGTTGGTAGACCTGATTCTCTCCTCACTACTACTATAACGCACATGCAACAGTTTGGTGAAAATATGATTACAAATGTACAAAAGACAAAAAAGCAAACACAAATGTTTGTGGTTGTAAATTTTTGCACAGACACCTCTATTAGAATATGACTACGTCATCGAGATGTAGGGCAAGATATATATATATATATATGTATTTCAGGTTACATGAGAGATTTCCCTGGAGCATTAATTAAGCCGTTCGCAATGTGCTCAAGAGGTGGAAGGAATCATGGGTTCGATTTCCGATCCTGATGTTGTCTTTACAACTAGATGTTTTTCGGAGAACCCGTGCTATGACTTCTACGGCTTAATGAATTTTGTATTATTTTCATCTCGGAAGGTTCAGCACATACGATTTCGGCATGATTTTAATTCGGGTGAGCTTCCCTATGACAGCATGCATATCTGTCGCCAGGTGACCGATGTGTATTGACTCTTCGAAGTGACGATTTATAACTCACTGTGATCTTGGAATGTTTTTGGACAAAACATGACCCTGGGCGATAGTCTCCGAGGATGCGGTAATCAGGAATATAGATTTAGGTCGACTGCGTCTATCTCACACGAGGTGTTCCGCTGCCAGTGTATGTGTCTAGCGTCATTAGACGTAGTGTGCCTGCTCCGATCGAGAACTGAACCTTTTTTTTATCTGTGAATATGATTCCGGTATTGAAAAATTCGACAATAGAGTTGGGCCCAGGTTCGTCCGCCCTCTTAGCCGAGGTAATTCACCGACAACGTGAACCCTTCGTCCAAGTCTGAGTCTGAGTCTGTACACTTGTTTAGGAGCACCGGGTACTAGATGCATGTTCTCGAGCTGTGATACTCAATTTGTGAACAATACTTTGGTTCTGTTTTTCCGTTCTATTTGCACTTGGCGCCGCCCTCAGACTCCGTACTGCCCTCTTATTGTGTGCTATAACCTTTGGCAGGCAGTTATCCTCCTCGTCGCGAGCGACGAAGTACCCGTGTACAATGGCGTAACCCGTGTACAATGGCGTAACCCGTGTACAATGGCGTAACCCGTGTACAATGAAGTAACTCATGTACGTCTGTTCTACCATTCCACATATTGATATATAAATATATACTTATATAGTCTTGGCGTCGCCAATTCAGAGACAAATATATACAATTTTTCTTCTCTAGAGATCGGTGTATAAACTACAGATGTCCATACATTCGGTGCACATATCGAGGTCCAGACGATCTGTGCACATATATATGTTCATACGGTCATTGTACATATAGATGTGTATACGATTAGTACACATATATCATCATCATCAAGTGCCGTCTCCGCAACGAAGGTTGGCTGCAACGTATTTCCAACATCTCCTGTCTCTTGTCTTGGTAGTGCATTCTGCTAGACTGTAACCTGTCCATCGTGTAATGTTACTCTCCCACTTGTATCTCTGCCTACCTCTTGCTCGCTTCCCTTTGACTTTACCCTCAAGTAAGGTCTTTAATAGGGTGTCATGTCTTTTAATGTGTCCAAAGTATTTTATTTGCTTGATCTTTATTTCTCTTAGTAGTTCTTTCTTCATATTAAGTGTCTTTAGCACCTCTTTATTTGTTTTCTTCTCTTTCCATGATGTTCTCCCTATTCTTCTATATACCCACATCTCAAAGGCATCAATTTTGTCTTCTAATTGTTTATTTAGTGTCCATGTTTCTGAGCCATACATTAATATGGAATAGATGTAGCATTTTATAAGTCTCATTTTTAACGTGTTTGTAATTTGTTTAGATATTAATAATTTCCCCATGTCATTGAAGGTACTTTTAGCCATTCCTATTCTCCTTTTAACTTCTGTTTCACATCTGCCATCATATGTGACGATGTGTCCAAGATATTGATACTGTTTTACACATATATATGTGTATACATTCAGTGCACAAATAGATGTGTATATGTTCAGTGCACGTATAGATGTGTGTATACGTTCAGTGCACATATAGATGTTTATACGTTCAGTGCACATATAGATGTTTATACGTTCAGTGCACATATAGATGTTTATACGTTCAGTGCACATATAGATGTTTATACGTTCAGTGCACATATAGATGTTTATACGTTCAGTGCACATATAGATGTTTATACGTTCAGTTCACATATAGATGTTTATACGTTCAGTGCACATATAGATGGATATAAATCATGTATCCCTGTTTTGGAGAATATATTTTAAAAAGTCATGCTACAACAACAGAAGAATTACGATCAGGTTGAAAGGGACATTCTTCGACATAAAGGAGCTATAATCATATATTTTAAAAAGGACCAATATCGAACACACGACTTTTGTGCATTGGCTGAAAAACTCATCTAAAATCACAAATATAGATTACATATGATAACCTTCATCATGTAAAATGATTCCTTCGTCTGACAATAATAACAAGAAATCATACAACTATACTGATAAAATGTCCAATGTGAGAACATTTTCTAAAACAGCCTTCAAAGACCAAGAGACCGCTTTGATGTGAACAGAAGGTAAACACGAGGGGGATGGTTTGAATCAGACTGAACAATAGTAAGGGAGTAAAACAATATACACAACATAACTATGCTGTTCTGTGTTTATTTGATATTTATACGCATGTTACTTTGAATCACATATGCCAATAATATTGTTTTTATAACAAGTTTCGTGTTACATCATTCAAATACTGGTATTTGCACTTTTTAAACTACAAGTTCCAAGTAAACTATAAGTTCTGTGGTAGAGTTGCTTCACTCATCTAGTACTATTCTTTGGTAGAACCTCCTTCACTTCTCTAGTACTTTTCTTTGGTAGAACCCCATTCACTTCTCTAGTACTTTTCTTTGGTAGAACTCCTTCACTTCTCTAATACTTTTCTTTGGTAGAATTGCTTCACTTCTCTATCACTTTTCTTTGGTAGAATTGCTTCACTTCTCTATCACTTTTCTTTGGTAGAATTGCTTCACTTCTCTATCACTTTTCTTTGGTAGAATTGCTTCACTTCTCTAATACTTTTCTTTGGTAGAATTGCTTCACTTCTCTATCACTTTTCTTTGGTAGAATTGCTTCACTTCTCTATCACTTTTATTTGGTAGAATTGCTTCACTTCTCTATCACTTTTCTTTGGTAGAATTGCTTCACTTCTCTATCACTTTTCTTTGGTAGAATTGCTTCACTTCTCTAATACTTTTCTTTGGTAGAATTGCTTCACTTCTCTATCACTTTTCTTTGGTAGAACTTCTTCACTTCTCTATCACTTTTCTTTGGTAGAATTGCTTCACTTCTCTAGTACTTTTCTTTGGTAGAATTGCTTCTCCGGCAAATTTTTGTCAGTCTTGCTTCTCTCTTCTAGTATAGTTTTTGGTAGAATCGCGTCTTGTTACACCGGCTAATAATTGTGTTGGTAGACCTGATTCCTTTCTAACTACTTCTATATCGCACAGACAACAGAGTTTAGTGAAAATATGATTACAAATGTACAAAAGACAAAAAAGCAAACACAAATGTTTGTGGTTGTGAATTTTTGCACAGACACCTCTATTAGAAAATAACTAACTAAGGCATTGAGATGCAGGGTTTGTTGTTACAACAATTAAACGGAATCTCCTGTACAATATTTACTATGTCATTCTCCAGAAAGCACGTTTGTTTACGAGTCTCGTATGTGAAGTACAACATACTAAGGCTGTTTATCTTCTGTGCATGTCGTAAACCGATAATAAGTGTGGCTGCAGTGAAAATATATTACAATAGTGCTTACGTAGAACACAAGTTTGATGTGTTTTACGATAAACTCACAGACTATCGGACTATAGGGTATTGGTACGAAAATATGGAAAATAACAGTTTACAAAACATTTTCAAAAATGTCGGATTTTCAATGCGCTTCCCTAGTACAATATTGTGTACACATACATGTTTCTTTGAACGTCCCTGACGTTCAATGTTCGGCCGTCTCATTTTTATAGTTGTTATATTTTCAATTTTTGTTTTGTATTCTCATGAAAAACACCTATAGGTTGAAACGTTGAAAATATTGTGTACACTGTTACTTGTATTTATTTCGTAACACTGGCCTATAGTCCAATAGTCTGTGCTTTCATCGCAATACTTATCAAAATTGTGTTCTACTAAGTATTATTGTTATTCATGTCGTAAGATGCGACTAAGGAAATTGTAGGGTACAGTTGGCTCTGTCAATCCATGTAGGCTCAAAGTAATCAAGAAGCAATGCTGAAGTAAAATATATCTTGTTCTTATTGTATATATTACCCGCCGAAGACGGATGTTTTGGGCCACTGGCGCAAATTAAACGGTGACACAACGCATTTCCATTCTTTGACTACTTTCTGCTGGAAATCTAGTAGGACCGTGGTCCTGCTGTAAGAGAGATCCAGAGAGAGTTTGAGAATGAACGAAGAAGAAGAAGATATATATTATTATAGTTTTGCCTTGTTTTCTGTCCGTGCGGCAACCGAGGCCTTGAACTCAGCAAAGGTGTAAAGAATAGGATCACTGTCTTATTGTCAGACATGTCGAAGGAAGTAACTAAGAAAAGCTGGAGGATAGGCTGGTAGCCTGTCACTTCCGAAACAATCATTATAAATTTATGTCATTTTCTTACTTTTGTCTTTTATCAGATAATTTCCATGGGTGACGAAGAGATGCGGGCTAGTGGACATTGCACCTTTGTCCTTTTGTGGCTTACTCCTTTTGTGGCATATGGGTCAGCCCCAAACGTGTGTGCTGTGCACTTGGTGTAGGACGTGGCGATCCCGGGATATTTACAAACTAACATGCCTCCCTTCGGAGACTAAACATGCATCCATAAACCGCCATTACGCAACACCATGTCCCTGAGAAACAGAGAAGAACCTATACATTTAAAATAATGTTGTGGACAAGAACTACCTTCTCACAGCTAAAGGAATTATTTTCTCATCATTAATTCTCGTTTTCAATACACTGTGGAGTAGTTGGTGACCTTTCTATTCCATAGCCATTTAATTATGTCCGAAGTTCCTGCGGTTCTGGATTGAAGAGTTGTTTAAATTCACTAATGGATACTGGGTTTCCATAACTATATGTAATGTGCCATTGTAGTGCCCTTTCTCCAGAACGAGGAAATGGAGATGGGCATTCCGTTTATAAAAATGTGATCAAAATGCCATTCCCGCCTGAGGAGAAACCTGATGTATTCTATATAACAAATATATTACCAACGAAAATCTTATATCAATCAAATATTTTTATTACAATGAATCGATTTATCGGCCACATTATCAGATCAAACAAAGTTGTTCAATACATTAAATCGATTTATCTATTACCTTTCAGGTTAAACAAAGTTGTTCAATACACTAAATCGATTTATCGACTTTACTGCCATATCAACCAATGTTGTTAAATGCAATCAATATTTATCAATACGCTTATCGATCACATTGTCTTTATAAAAGATAACATGAAAGACAATGTAAAATATACAGTTCATATTGAAATGGAACAATCTGACAAGATAATGAAAGAAACATCACACAATCAACAGTTAGGGAGTTCCATCGCAGAAAGGAGCTATAGTAAACAAGGAAACAACAAAATAAACGTCAGTTGAATATATTAATCTGGAAGTAGCGATTATAACCTAATTGTACGCTGTAATAAGGAGAATGTTTATGTTCAGAGTATGTTGTCATTTCATACTAAACACCCAGGTTCCACAATTGTCAGAATGGGTTTTTTTTCTAGTAAAATTACCTCCACCCCTCGTTTATCACCATTGTGAAAGATGAACACGATTTCTTTCAGCGACAGTGCTGATGTATATAGGAAAACAGTAAAATTATTGTATGATTGTAATGGCAACATTGAGGATCTGCATTGTATGGACTATGTGGTGTTTATGTTGAGTGTGGGATTAAAGTCTAGGCACGCCATATTCAGCTTGAGTGAAAATATTGAGAAAATGCATATAGAGTGCACCATATGCCTCGGTGAATTGACTTATCGGGCTCTTTCTACTCTACTCTGGTTATTCCGTCTAGAAATATTCAGCTCTCGAAAAGGCTTTGATTGTGTGATCGAAACGTTACCAACATTGATACCACCAAGCGGTTGAAAGCTGCCAGGTGATTGCATGTCTGTATACCCAATGGTCGTACATACCATGTACATTCTCCCACACCTTATCTGAATAGTCGATTTCTTCTCAACGTACAAAGCGTCTATTTAGTCGATGTGCACTCATTCACATTGTTAGTAACGCTACATCACATGAATTGTGGGTATGTAGTTTCTTCTTGCATGACGCCAGTAAACCATCATTATTATACATAATAAAAATAAAAAGAGAAATACTACTCTTCACATTCATGGTATATTGGGTAAAGTGGATCGCAAGTACAACAAAGTTATTTCTAGAACAGAAATTGGAACGTGTGCATCAAGAAACTTCTGCATGAATTTTGTAATAGCATCCAATCATATCCTTACTATCTTATTTAATAATGTATCATTATACACTTTATTCCTATTACGAATGCTTTTTGTTCAGCAGTTAGCAGCATTCATGATCAGCAAACTAAATAACCCTTCAGCTAACGACATAGCTAACAGAATAGCTAACAACAATCTTCTGAGTCCCCCTGAACACTGGACATTAAAATTGCACAACTTTCAATGACGTCATATTGGACAACTATCTATTTTCGAATTCAGTTCACAACGGTATTATGAACACCCTATATAACATACCGCAGAGAGCAGAGTCTTATTGTTATTAAAGAATACTCTGGAGAACACCTACTCATTGAAAACTGGAAACACGAGTTCTAACCCCCAAGGCATCAAAGCACATGACAGCAGACGCACAGCTGACTGTAAAATCTAAAGATATGATATTAACTAGTGAAAATTAGTTGCAATTTTAAGAAAATCAAACAAATAGGAAAAATATGTTCAATATGTGTAACAACTATATAAACAAGAATGCTGTACTCACATGTAAAGATGGTTTCAATACTTCGATCAGATGACACAGTCAAAAATTATTCCAATTTCATCAATGTCCGAAAATCCGATATTTTCCCCCTTTCCTTTCTTATCTTTATATGTGTGCAGTTTTAAAAGAGTTCCTGAACCTGACCTGGAAAACATCAATGAAACTTAAAAGTTGCTGGTTAATAATAGTCACAAGTCAATGTTTGGTACAGTCTAAATTTACATTCGTCGAGAAATTACTGTTCATTTGTGTTGTGCATAAATTACGCCAACAATTATGGGATGGTCGGAAATAATTCCTGCAACTATAAAAATAGTTGTTGACAGAAGTCGGGCAGTGGGTTGACAGAATCTGTCAACCATTGCGCTTTGTATATACCAATTAAATTACTTTAATTAGGACCAAAAAGTATCGAATTGTAAAAAAAACGGTGAATATGTTTTAAGCTTAAAAAAATGTTTGCGTTCCTCAATTTTTTTTGGGTTTATGTTTTCGTTTTTACTTATTGACATAATTAACCAAGAGCTACCCTGAATTCCTGTCAGGAAAACAATGAGCGAAGTTTGATCAAAAATCGACACACACAAAAAACGAAGCAATTTATGAACAGCCCCAATCACATTGGCAACCTTCTGATGAAAATCATGTATATCTAGATACAGGGATATCCTACCGTATTTACAATAACAGTCTCGTCTGGGCGAAGAGTAACACACCCGCATGCCTGACGACAGATAGGGAGGCTGTCACAGTCTAGGGTAGCCCACCCAAATTGTCAATGCATGCGAAATCGGATGTGCTAGGCCTACAAGGCGCATAACGGTGGACAACGTAATCACGCTCCATCGGCAATCGTACAGAAATCCATGCTGGTTACAATGGAGCGAACGCAAAAGAAACAAACAAAACAATACCAGTTTGTCGCATGTAAATATTGCTCACTGTATCCTCACCCTATATACATTTTCTATCTCTATTAGATAAACATTGTCTCTATGATATTACCCAATTTGACACACGTGTTCGTCAGTTTCCTGCCAATGACCAGAAAGTAGCGCGAACACTAGCGACTCTGTGAAAAGTGCAATGTCGTAACACACGATTAAAGAGATTCCGAAGGCATTGTGGTTGTCAGTCATCAAGAACACGTACTATTGACTGGCAAAAAAACCGCAGATTTCGCTGTTAGACTGAAAACCTTAGCACAACACACGACGCTCTCCAGACTACACTCTGCAGGAATTTCAGAATGAATACAATGGTATACGATTCCCATCAGGATGTAGTCCAGAGACGATATTTGACATTGATAACACAAAGTTGGTATAAATATACTGTTTATTAATATCTGTTTAGTAGACAAGTTAATGTAAGGGTGTTCGAGCAGTGGTTGCTTTCATGTGTAGCCTATAACAGTAGGATATCTGGGTACAGAGCAAGAGGAAGACCTAGAGGCAGATGGATTGATAACATCAGAGACATATTACAATAACATGGTATTACGATTACATATAGAAGGGAAATTATTGGAATGGATTATGTCGCCGTTTTATGTGCCAGATTATTGGGCACATCTGACTTCGGTTTTGGCAACTAAAGTACGTTGCGATTTTACCATTTCTACTGAACGATGGTGGAATCTTGTAGTCTATAACCATATCGCTAGTATAGTAGGTCAACCGTACGAGATAACTGGTTCTGTAACCATATCGCTAGTATAGTAGGTCAGCCGTACAAGATAACTGGTTCTGTAACCATATCGCTAGTATAGTAGGTCAGCCGAGAGAACGGGTTCTCGTACTTACACATTGGTCACTAAGCTGAAAGCTAATCATTTTAAAATATGGTTGACATTTTCTTCCCGCTATTTTTTGACTCTATCGGTATAGCAACGACGTCCACAACTAAAATGTTAAATCCGTTCTGTTGCTTTGCTCAGAAATATGGAGTACAATGAAATGAAAAACTCATCATCATCATCAAGTGCCGTCTCCGCAACGAAGGTTGGCTGCAACGGATCTTCAACATCCCCTGTCTCTTGTCTTGGTGGTGCACTCTGCTAGACTGTAACATGTCCATCGCGTGATATTACTCACCCACTTGTATCTCTGCCTACCTCTTGCTCGCCTCACTTTGACTTTACCCTCAAGTGAGGTCTTCAATAGGGTGTCATGTCTTTTAATGTGTCCAAAGCATTTTATTTGCCTGATATTTATTTCTCTTGTTAATTTTTTCTTCATATTAAGTGTTTTAGCACCTCTTTATTTGTTTTTGTCTTTTTCCATGAAGTTCACCCTATTCTACTATATACCCATATCTTAAAGACACCAATTATGTTTTATAGTTATTTATTTAGTGTCCATGTTTCTGATCCATACATTCATTTATAATAGATGTAGCATTTTATCATTCTCATTTTTAACTTGTTTGTAATATGTTTAGATGTTACTATTTTCCAGATGTCACTGAAGGTATTTTTGGCCATTCCTGAAACTCACAGGAAAACAATAAAAGATGAGAACGTAAAAAATACCCGGATACAAGAATTAAAAACAGAGACACAAAGACTTGGGAGAACATGGAAAGAGCAGAGAGCAATATATAAAAAAATAGGACATAATGGGGGTTTGCTGATATCCGATGCCTCACAGGAAGCTAAAGTTATATGTAATGTATATTTAATTCGATAGTTAATACAATTCAATCCGCCCGTGCGTAACCGAGGCTCGACAAGGAAGCAGAGATTATCACCAATGTTTAACTTTCATGCATATCGTAAAAGACGACGAAGGAAGTTATAGTGTAGGGTTGTCTATAACATCTTGTATAGGCACAAAGTAACCCAGAAGAAGCCATGATACGTCGATGTGTCAGTACAACATGCGCAGATATCGCAGCCAAGTTGTAGACCATGACACAACGCATTGCGTTCTCTGGACTACATCCCGCTAATTTTCAAGAATTTGAGAACGAATGTAAAAGAATATTATATCACTTAAATGAAGGAGGTATACCTACGAGACGGTAGGGTTACACAAAAAAAATGTACATTTAAAAAACGGTTGTAGTTACATGACTGAAACTCTCACAGCAGATAACTTAATGAATGCGCTAGAATCATAATGTTAGAATATATTTTTCAGTATGAAAGTAAATATTAATTATTTGGTCTTGAACAAAAACGTTAAAATGTTGATGTTCAAAATGGTATGATCAGTTATGTATATTGTTTTTAGAAGATATTAAGTACAAATTAGTTATAATTAAAATTGCATGCATATAAATTGAATAGCTATGCGGTATACTATGGATATTTGAATATATTTTCAAATATTTTGTGCAGGTGTTGTACAAAGTTCATTCGTTTTCCGTGAAAAATTTTAAAATTTGAACGGCTGTAAAAATAGTAAATATACATAGATAGCATTGTAGTTAGTATGTGTTATAGGGAGCTATGTAAGAAAAATGCATGCAAAATTTCATCAACGTCGGGTAATATTTGAACACTTTATGATGGTTCAGCTGACAATTATAACAAAAATTTGCGAAACAAACGAGAATAAATTTAAACAATAAAATTATAATTCATAACCTTAAAACCCGCCTGCAAAGTATGGATACCCTTCTGCTTCAATGTGTGCTTCATCTAGACCCAAACTCCTCCTTCCCGGCTCTTCTGATTTCTAGGGTTACCCCGGTAACCTTATTGTGTTCTTTTAACAGTCTCTTAGCATGTGTTTTAATGTGAACTATTGTCTCAGAAAAGTTATAAACATCAGATGGCAAGAGAAGATTCCAGATACCACTGTCCTTGATAGAGCTGGTATCCCAAGCATTGACACGATCCTGATGCAGACACAGATTCGTTGGGCAGGTCCTTTGGTGCGTATGCCAGACCATCGTCTGCCAAATATACCCTCTATGGTGAGCTAGAGAAGGGTATACGATCTCAAGGTGGCCAAAGGAAGAGCTACAAGGACTCGTTAAAGAACTCACTGAAAGCCTTTGAAATAGACCACGATACATGGGAAGAACTTGCACAACATAGATCTACGTGGCATTCTAAAATAAAAAATAGCGCATCATCTTGTGAAAAGAAGAGAAATGCAGCAGCTCAACAGCGGAGAGCAGCTAGAAAGTCACGGATAGACCAAGATCCGTCTACAGTCGTCATTCCATGTCCGAACTGTCCAAGGACATTTACAGCTCGAATACGGCTCATTAGCCATCTACGAACTCATAATCAAGGACATTACTAAAATTGATTTTTCAAAAGTGGATGCTACAAATAGTCATCATCATCATGTGATGGACGAACAACATTGTTAACTCTTCAAGTTTAAAAAAAACACACTGAACATTTAGGCTATATTTCCTAAAAATTCCTGACCTCCCCATCTCCCCCCTTCCTGTGTTACAAGTTTATTTCTCAAAAACTATTCATACCACGACACATATTTTTAATCAAAATGTATATAAATGGATACTCTATAATTTAATACAAATAACTTCGTAAAATTAACAAATCGATATTTTATCAATATCCCCGGTGTATACTCTCTCCCACCCCCCCCCCCCCCCCAACCTTTCCCCTAATGATTTCTTTAATAAAACGAAGTGCAAGAGTTGAGTTATTTCTAGAACTTGATGAACCATCTGCTAAATGAGCCTCGTTATGAACACAACCACTTTGATGTACAAACTCACGAAAATTACCGGATGTAAAACAAATTAGGAATACATAGGTTGATCCACTGACGAGCAATCTTGAGACATATTTGATATATCTTCTGGCAAAAATTAAAACCTATTTTCAACTTTAACGTTAACTTGCGGATTGAACCCGTTATTTTTGTTTAAACTCTGTCAGTTCTTACATTTTACTGATTCTTCGCTCGGTATAATACCACAGTAATTTTATGTTTTATATGTTTATTTAAGAACCCCAGGAAGTGAAAACGATTTGCTCTTATTTCCTATGTGCAGTGTGGTTTTTTTTTCTGAACTTTTTTTCATATCCAAGAGATTTCAGTTTTCGGCTTAGTGCAATTGAAGGAGCCTTCTACTCAGAGCGGGTCTATAATTGTATAGATGACATGCTACAAAACGTCCATAAGAGAGCCTCAATATGTCATATAGTAAGGTCCCTTTGTGTAGTGGGTGAGATCCACAGATGCAACCACAAGCTTGTCTTATCGCCATACTGGTTTTCCATCAGGTTGGTTGCCGAGCTGCATCTCTGGTGTACTTCCTTCATGAAGACGTCAGTCCTGAAGCTCATGTTCCACTGTCTGCTAGTCTTCACATGGACACAAATCTGTCTGGCAAAATTTCAGCATTTTGTACATGTGATAGTTGTCTTCAACGGTCATTTCTAAGCAGAACGATTGTAACTTAGTCTTTTCTTGGCAGTGAGAGCAGTACGTTTCTCTCAGATTTTTTTTCTGGTAGTTCTTGTAGACATTTTTCGCTATATCTGTATTTTAATAACATGTTTATTTCATTATATCACGTATTGTCTTCAATTTGGTATATGCTTCTTACCCTCTTTAACCAGTGTATCTGCTTCTTCATTTCTGTGTATGTTACAGTGGGATAAATGAATTCTTCAGTATAAAGATACTTTTCTGAAACTATTACTTTCATCAGTGCTTCTGAATATTATAAACGATCAGTGTTGCAGATATATTTGGTCTTCTGTCGCTACTCTGAAGTTGTTTCAGAGTTTTCCTGTAGCTACTGGTATGTATATTTCTTTGCAATTATTTAGTTTTATGACCATCCATCTCCATTTTAACAGCTATTGTTAAAGATCAATGTGTAAACACACGGGTCGATACTAATTCTGAGTATTTGTTGTGTATATAATATGTAGCTATTTGTCTCCTGTTTTGTTCTGTTTGATAGCTCTTTGTCACGATTTCTGGTATATTGTCATCAGCCCTGGGAATGATTTTCGTCTTCATGATGTAAATGTGCTACTAGTCTTCATGGTTTCACCTTTGTCTGTCTGAGATCTCAAAACATTAGGTTCTTTCCTTTTTGTGTAAAGCTTCTGTGTAATTTGCTCTTCCTGTATCCATTTAATACTTCATTCAATATCTGGTTTGTTAGTCGTGCACATTTCTCTGCCTTCTGTAGTACTCTCTAACCCCTTATATTTGTTATATTAGGTTATATTCTTGCTGTCTTGTTCCTTTCTTTCACAATAAATACTAGGATTACGGTGTATTGCTTCTGTCATGATTCTCTCTGCTTGGTTTTGTGTTCCTATAGTTCTGTCAAAGTTAGATTTTTAAAAGGTTACACATGCCTATATTCAATATTCTAGATACGGTCTTATATTTCCTATGCACATAATTTTTGCAATATATATTGGTCTGCTCCACATGTGATCTCTATAAATGGTTTTATCATTAAGGACATGTGGGTTTTTTTATTGTTGAACGTTTATCTTCCCTTTTCCAGCCTGTGGGACAACAAAGGCCTGTACTTGATTCAAGGTGCAAAAGACTAGGACCGCAGTCTTCTTTCCTTGCATGCCGTATCAGGCTAATGAGGAAAGTTGGGGTAGACTGACAATATGTCACGTGTGAAAAAATATCATTGTCACATGTTGTCTCAAATTCTTACATCTATATTCTATCAAATACTCTCCATAAAAGACTATATGGTGTATATTGTTTTCTATTCACTTATGTTCAGTAGCCATTTGTGTGTCCATCTGTCAAATTAGTTTTCGTAATGTTTCTTGCATTATACTATTTCCTGTTTTTCACGAGATGCCATAGAGCCAGCTTATCTGCATCTTTGTATGCATCTCTGCAAATTTTCTACTAGGTGTCATAGCTTCCTGAGAAGCATAGACTATCAACAAATCTCCTTCTTTGGTCATTGCTTCCATCGCTTTCCATTCTCAATACAACTTTCAATTTACGCAGACAAGGAACAGTGTAGGTTATAGCCCTCTTCCTTAGGATACGCCTTCTGTCTACTTAATTTGACTTGGTTTTCCTTGTGCTTGCACATTGGCGTGTCTATTTTGGAGAAAGTGAAACTACTTTGTGTCTCGTTGGCATGTTTATTTTGAAACATGCATTAATTTATACATGTTACCACAAATTATGTATTCACATAATTTGAATATTAAGCCAGATTTCCATACTTTATTGAATGTTTTCTCCATATCACCCCAGTTGTCTAGAGTACTTTTCGTTTCCTTAAATGCACTTTCTATTTCTTATGATATTACATTGTTTTCTCTTCTGTTGATAAACACTTTCTAAAACCACTTTTTAAATAATGTATTAGTTCTTTTGAGAAATGAGAAGATTGTAAGAACTGTTGGAACAATATCAGTAGTAAAATATATTCACAGACATAGATTGAAGTGGTTCGGCCAACTAATGAGAACCCTTATTGGCCAGCAGAACATGACAATGGAAACAACAAGATACAGAGGAAGACCAAGAAGAGGTGGATTGAAGACGTTACCAACATTCTGACATGGCAAAGTATTACTGCATATCAAACGACCAAGCATGCAATAATCCGAAAACCGATCGTCATTCACCCCTGAGACGTCTCACAGCATAAACTGAGAAAAGACAATAGATGGAGATCAGTCACTTACTTTCTATGTTACTTTCTAATTCTGGTGTTGACTTTTTTTTCATGTTTTACTGTACAACTAAGTAGGCTAGTAGGTCTGGGTGCAATACAAGAATCAGTGGACAAATATGTGTGGCGCATGGCCGAGAGGTTAGAACGCTAGTCTCACACGAGTGAGGTCTAGAGTTCGATCCCCGGTAAGGACTGGGTTTTTTCTGTCGGAGGGTAAATTAAAAAAACTCACCCTGTACATGACGTGGCGACAGCAAGAGCATGCGATTTCTGGTATATTGCCTTTATCATACAGCTATTCAATCCCCTCCCTGCAACGCCTGAACTGGTAAAATGCAGTACTAAGGTTGTTTTTTTTAAAAGTGGACAACATACCAACTTTTTAAATTTCATATGCTATTGCACTATCTCGGAAACTTAAAAAGTCGTTAATTAAAATACCGATCTAGTGATTTGCGCACAATGAACTGGCCGTCCACTTTCCACTCAGTGTGCAGCGCGCATGTCGAGTGGTCAGAGGCTCTCATCGCGCAACGTATCGAATATTGGCCGGTATATGCGACTTTATTGGAATTTCGTTTCGTTTAATTATGTTTTCTATTTGTTCAGTAGAAACATGTCCACTGATTCTTGTATTGTACCTAGGTCTGTAACTATTTATATAACTATGTAAGCTGGTGAATCTGTAACTGCTTATATAACTATGTAAGCTTGAGA
This sequence comes from Meghimatium bilineatum, assembly GCA_034231615.1. Taxonomy (NCBI): domain Eukaryota; kingdom Metazoa; phylum Mollusca; class Gastropoda; order Stylommatophora; family Philomycidae; genus Meghimatium; species Meghimatium bilineatum. The sequence continues at coordinate 64,232,114 of CM067321.1, read as the reverse complement.
ATCTGTAACTGCTTATATAACTATGTAAGCTGGTGAATCTGTAACTGCTTATATAACTATGTAAGCTGGTGAATCTGTAACTGCTTATATAACTATGTAAGCTTGGGAATCTGTAACTGCTTATATAACTATGTAAGCTTGGGAATCTGTAACTGCTTATATAACTATGTAGGCTGGTTGGTCTGTAATTATATGCCTTTGTCTTATCCTTTCCAATTTTAAATATTATGATCATAATGACATTTTCCCGTATTTATGGTACGATGCATAACCGTCTCCAGTTTAGAAGACCTGTGTAATAGAAAACGTAAACATAATATGAAAGGTCAATTTTGATCATTTCTGTGCATTTATTAGGTCGACCTTGTGTATTTTTTTTTAATGCGACTCCAAGTATATGAATAGCGACCAGTGAAAACACGACACAAATGAAAAATGTAATGAATAAAGTCATAATTAATTCAGTAGAGAGGTCATGTAAAGCGAAATATAGCATACAATTCCTAATATCCAGCTCACATCTCAAGCAGTATTGTTTGTTTTTTGTGTGTTTCTTTTCTTGCTTGTTGTTCAAGGTGTTTCAATATTTCATTTGCCATACTAGACTCTCCTTGAGATTTTTTTGTTTTTTTCTGTTTTCCTAGAACATCTTCTAGCTCTTGCATTGTGTAGTTTGTCAACACGCATTCCTCGGGAATGTTTTGTATTTGTTCTTCCGTTTTTGTATATCTTTGTCATGTTCCTCTTCAGGTTACACGTTATATGTACTGTGCTAACATCACAGTAGCTTTTATCGAGGATATTTGATGTTGCTTATCACACTATCAGTGAGTTGCTTTATTATAATGTAATGCAGGATTGAATTGAATATTTGTTGTTCATTGATAGGCTATTGCGAGTTTTCACAGCTGTGTTTACAATGTATGCTTTCAGCTTTCTTCTTCCAATTGCTGTGTGCTGCTTCATCCATGTTTGTTCTGTACTGTGCTGTTTTTGTTTTATTCAATTGGATATTTCGTTCTATCGTTTGCCCTGTCTCCGATCTTTCTCTGGCTATATTCAGTTCATGTTCAAGGTTTCTGTAATTCCTTTGTCCAGTATATTCCGTGGATCTTTCTGGCAACTGGAGATATTATTTCTTTTGCTACTTTCAGGATTTCTGTATTTCTATTTTCCATAGTTTTTTGAATGTTTTTAAGAACAAGTTATCTGTTCGTACACTGAACATTTCCTAGATGGTTTTTACAATTACATCGTGGCAGAAACTTTTGCAGTGAAACTGTGTATTGTTAGCACGTACTATCAATTGTATTATTCTCGGGCTTACTCTCTGCTCTAAGATATAACACCACAAAAACAATAGAACAGAGAGTTAGATCGATAATTAAACACAAACTAAATACGACAATTTGGTTTCAGGAAAGGTATGGGAAGCACAGGCGCAATGTTTGTGCAGCGGCAGCTGCGTGAATGGGCATTTGAATACGACAAACAACCACACATATCTTCATCGATCAACAAAAGGCTTTTAACCGAGTCTACAGAGAAAATAATTATAGCTAATATTCGAGGATTCTTGAGGTCCCGGGTTCAATCCACGGTTGGGAAAGGATTTTTTCTTTCGGAGGAACAATCAAAATCCTTCCTGTACTTGTCGCGGAGTCAACTATGGCACAGCGGCCTTTATTTCCACAGCCATATAAAGCCTTCCTGCACTCCTTGACAGGAAAAAATGCAGTAATAAATTGAAGGGATATGACATACATATGAAATTAATAGCCAACATATGGCTTTATACAAAATATGTCAAATCACAGTCATAACTACAAAGTCACATCAAATATATTTGAATATAAAAACATGCGTCAGACATAGCTGTACACTATCACAACTTCTGGTGGTAACATACATGGACATGATAAATAAATAAGAAAACCCAAGAAACGAATCCAATCCTGCAGAGAAACCAAATTAAAAACACATCTTACTAAACGAACTGCTATTTGCAGATGAATTCAAGAAGGAAACCAAAGGATATATTAAAAATTCTTGAGACTAACGGTAATTCAACCAGTCCTCTCAACGGCACCAAATCGCTTAGGAACTCTTGTACACGGAGTTTTCAAGTACGGAAAAACCCATGTACAAGAGTTGCTAGGTACTTTGGTGCCGTTGAACGGACTGGTTCAATTCCGGTTAGTCTCATGAATATTTACATATGATAAACGTTTAATATACGAATCTGAAGATGAATTACAGCGACGCACAGATCTGCACCACACAACATGTGAAACCATACAACATGTGAAACCATACAACATGTGAAACCACACAACATGTGAAACCATACAACATGTGAAACCATACAACATGTGAAACCATACAACATGAAACTAAACGTGACACAATACAAAATGAAACTAAACGCGATACAATACAACATGAAATTAAACGCGACACAATACAACATGAAACTAAACGCGACACAATACAACATGAAACCAAACGCGACACAATACAACATGAAACTAAACGCGACGCAATACAACATGAAACTAAACGCGACGCAATACAACATGAAATTAAACATGACACAATACAACATGAAACTAAACGCGACGCAATACAACATGAAACTAAACGCGACGCAATACAACATGAAATTAAACATGACAATACAAAATGAAACTAAACGCGACGCAATACAACATGAAACTAAATGCGACACAATACAACATAAAACTAAACGCGACACAATACACCATGAAACTAAATGCGACACAATACAAAATAAAACTAAACGCGACACAATACAACATAAAACTAAACGCGACACAATACACCATGAAACTAAATACATCTGAAGCAGAGACTATGAAGATTAGTAAAGCAATAAAGCAGTTGAATGTATCTGCCAACGGTACACAAATAAAGCAGGTCTCAGAGCTCAATTATTTAGGAAGCATCTTTACAGAGGATGGCAGATCGATATAGAGATCGCAACAAAATGTCAGAAAGCCATTGATGTGACTTACCAGCTGTCGCCAATATTCAAACACCCATAAATCTGCATGGCTTACCCATGCGGCATAGTGTCACAGTAACATATAAGTCATGCTGTACTCGGATTATCAGGACGAAAGGCGCAGGTATCGTAACCAAGCTATGCCTCATAACAGAACGAATTTCGTTCTCCGGACTACATCCTGCTAATGTTCAGAAGTTTAAAACGAACTTACAAGAACAATATGATTCACTCAAGTTCCAGTGAATTATTTAATTAAAAATCTATCCAAGTCAAACATAATTATTTGTTTTGTCGACAACATAAATCTTACTTTTGTCAATATAAATCTTACTTTTGTCAATATAAATCTTACTTTTGTCAATATAAATCTTACTTTTGTGGACACCAAAAATATTATTTTTGTGGACACCATATTTCAAACCCAAATCTTTATGTTGTACACAGAAAAAAAATCACTATCTTTAGTGTTGTTATTTATAAAGGATATTTCTCCTATGAGAAAGTGGTTATCACCTCGGACATCACTTATAATCATAATCAAACACATACCATTTTAGGGACGAAGGAGCAAATACTCTGGAAACATAACACGAAAACCCAGTAACCCCTCTTTGTTCTTGATTCCCTGTTGAAAAGTGTGGAACTTATTAATCTTGTCAGATCTTAGAAATGATCAATCCATACTTGGGTTGTTAACGACACCTGGGACAAAATCCAAGAATGAAAAACAGCAAAATTATATATTATTATTGCCGCAAAAACACCTGCTACATAGGAATCTTGCAAGACGACATACACATTATTAAATAAAGAAGTGAAATCAAGTTCTTGTAGAAACAAACGACAGTTTATTGATGAATTAGTCACTTAAACTGAAAATGCAGCAAAAGTAGGAAAAAGTAGATCCTTATATCAGATCACAAGACAGCTATGAAAAAGTATTAAATAGCTGAAGCTTATACTAGATTACACGACAGTTATGCAATAGACTATTCAGTGCAAACAACACCTATCAGAAACAAACAAGATAACTTACTCATTACAAATAAAGGACAAATGCATCGATGGACATTTTACAGAGGTTCCTAAAATAGACCACCACCAGCATTAACCACAAACTTTGAGATCAAACCAAACATATCATTTATATTAGTATCATGAAATGAATTTACACTTGATGAGATCAGACCAGATTTCACTTGATTTCAGAAATCAGCAAGTCATCTAATCCAGTGAACTTAATAAACAAAACTAAAGCGAAACAAGCAAGCTTCTGAATGTAAATACCCGGGAATTATATTCACAGACAGCAGAACATTAGAGAAAAATTTTGAGACAGAATGCCAGAAAGAAAACTTAAGTGACATACCAGCTATCACCATTACAGCTCGACCCAAAGATCAAGATGGAAGTCAAGAGACAGATGATAAACAATACTTTAATTCCAACACTCTGCTATCAATGCCAGACATGGACGATGACAGAAGCCCGGCAGAGCAAACTTACATGAAACGCCTGAGGAAATCCGCAAGAGTGACCAAACTATACAAAATGAGAAATGATGAAACCAGGAGAAGAATCAGTATAAGACCATGTACTGTATGCATCGAAAAAAATGGTCCATAACCAACTGCCAACAAGAACATGCAACTTAAGAACATCTGGCCAGAGGACCCTAGAACAAGTTGGATAGGTACCATTGAAAAAATACGGATTCAACGCAGCCAAGACGACACATCTGGCCTTGGATATACAACAGAAGTTCCCAGTCGCGACCCCTGCTCGTAACAGCAAGTGTGGATATTCTGTTCATCATTAACCTGGGGATAGACAATAGATAATGGTGATGAGATAGCAGATAAAAAGCTAAAAAAATATAAAGTAGCTGGCGATGATGAGATTATTTGTGAGATGCTGAAGGCAGTTGATAATGCACTCTTTTCAAGATGTTTTATATTATAAATGAGTTATGGAGGGAAGAAATATCGTCTCAACAATAGAAAGATGAAGCCATAGTAAGATTATCAAAGAAAGATAATCTATCTGATTGTTACAATTGATGAAGAATTGCTCTGTTGTCACTGCCAGGAACAATAATATGCAGTATGATGCAGGAGAGACTCACGGGACTTGTAGATGAAACAATTAAGGAAGAGCAAACTGGATTCAGACCAAAGCGATCATATATTGATTACATTTTTGCCCTTAGAACAATTTTCGAAGAATAAGTAGACATGCAATATCCACTTATTGTCAACTTTATTGATTTTCACATGGCATTTGATAGTCTGCGCCGGCCAACACTCTAGAAAATCCTTGCCAATTACAGCTTCCCAACTAGATATTTACATGTAATCAAGGCTTTATATGACAGCTCAAGATGCTTTGTTAAAACAACCGAGAGTAAATCTGAATGGTTTTACGTAGAAACAGGAGTAAAACAAGGCTGCATTATGTCACCATTACTTTTTAGCTTGGCTATAGACTAGTTAGAACTCTTAGAGATCTTAATTTAACAGATGACTTTTTTTTTATTATTAGCTCCAACCCTGATAATGCACAAGATATGTTCAATTGCCATTGTCATCTTTCAGTACAAATTGGCCTTCATGTCAACACCTTCAAGTCTAAGTTAATGCATTTTACTAACTGTAACCTTGATATCACCCTCAACGGAGAAACACTTCAGACAGGTGCTAACTTTTCTTATTTAGGCAGCAAAATAACACAAGATGCAGATACAATAAAAGAGAATTGCACATACTTGCCGTGGCTTCAAGTGCGTTCCACCACCTAACAAACATGTGAAAGTCAAAACAATAAGTGAACATAGCAAACTACGACTGTTCAACTCCAATGTGATATCCGCGTTGATATATGGTTGCGAAAGTTCGAAAATGACATACACTGGAGAAGAAATGGACATTTGAAAATAAATGTCTTAGAAGGCTGTTTTTGGTTGGGAAGGATTCAAGTCAAACATGAAAGTAAGAGAAGGCAGCAAACAGCAATATTCATGTACTTTGAATGGATGAAAACAGACTGTCACTACAAGTATTAAAGTGGGTATCAGATAGCAAAAGAAAGAGAGGAAGATAATGAACGACTCTTCGAAGAATAACCATGAAAGAGGATATGCCTATGAGTCTCAACAACATACAAGAATAACACACAGTATCATCACATCGCTCAAACTGGAGAACTCTGTTTCTTCCCTATGAACCGTGCTTAGTGTTGGAGGAGAATAGATATATATTTGTTGCTCCCCTCTTCGTCGTCCTCTCTCAACAGTCCCCTTCAGGATATATTTAGAAAGGGAATTATATCTCATTAATGACAAAGCACACACGTCTTCCACGTTTCATCACTGCCATGAGATGTTTTTGATGACCTGCAAGAACATTTATTATCATCATCAGGTATCATATACTGAACAGGATGTAGCTGTCATCACGGCCTTTCGAAACATCAGTCGATCATGAGCCAATCTTCCTGTTTCTGTTACTATCATGTTAAGGTGATCTTTGATGTCTTGCGCCCATCTTCTTCTTGGTTTGCTTTTTCTTCGCCTCCCTGGCATTATCATCTCCAGTATGGTCTTCTATATGCTGCCATGGCGTTTAATATTGTTGAAGTATTGTAGAATATCTGGAAAGAACCATGCTGTTTAGGCAGTTTTCTTTTACACGCATTTGACTGAGGGTTGTATATTGGTGACCTTTTCGGTCTATGTTATTGTGATTTTTCTGTATCATTTTATTTCAAAAGCTGCTATTTTGTTTGTCCCTTAGTTGGTGATTGTCCATGATTTACACCCATATATTGCCGCTTGGAATGTGTAAGCTCTTGGGAATGGATATTTTCTCTACATATATTCTCACGTATATGTTGGTATGATGGATGACCCCTACTCATGAATAATGAATGTACACAACTAATATGTAAGTTGTGTTTTCAGAAGCCTCTAGTCCTCTCTCCAATTCAACTGTGATTGTCCAACTTTCACATCGGTCTGGATTACTTCCCTACAGCTCAATACAGTGGCAGAACGCCAGACTTTCTGAACCTTTGCTAAAACTTGCGATTTATCGTTACTAATTTCTCAAGGAGATCAATACAAATATGCATAAACACTTTCTATGGGTGATCATACGTCTGAACACATAAATCCACAGTACATCTTAATCGTGTGTCTGAACACATAAATTCACAGTACATCAGTGATTGGTTCCCATCATTCGTTTTCATAGATTAATCAACAGGACCAATTAAACCTTATTGCATGGCGCTGTTTGTAGGATACATACATTAGTTCACTCAGAACGTTATCTGTATATCTTTTCGGTATCTTCTTCTTTTTCTTTGTTCGTTCTCAAACTCCTGCAGATTCGCTGGTTGTAGTCCGGAGAAATGAATGCGTTGTGTCATGGTTTACATTATTGCTGTGATATCTGCTCCTTTCGGACTGATACATCCGACTTCAGCATGGCTTTTGTCACTGACCCTATATGGGATGGGACAGCCAACTCCATCCCATAACCTCATTAGTCGCCTTTTATGACATGCGTGGAAGGTAAACAGTGTTGCTATTCTTTGCTTCACTTTCGGGCCCCGGCAACACACGGGCGTTCTTTTCGGTATGATACAGCTATCCGAATGATACAGATATCGGAATGATACAGATATCGGAATGATACAGATATCGGAATGATACATATATCGGAATTATACAGATATCGGAATGATACAGATATCAGAATGATACAGATATCGGAATGATACAGATATTAGAATGATACAGATATTAGAATGATACAGATATTAGAATGATACATATATCAGAATGATACAGATATCGGAATGATACAGATATTATAATGATACAGATATCGGAATGATACAGATATTAGAATGATACAGATATCGGAATGATACAGATATTAGAATGATACAGATATCGGAATGATACAGATATTAGAATGATACAGAGATCGGAATGTTACAGATATCAGAATGTTACAGATATCGGAATGTTACAGATATCGGAATGTTCCAGATATCGGAATGACACGTGCACCTTATATGCTATACGATCTTTGTCTTTCTTTTTCTCATGGTTCATGCTGTGTGACGTTCGTTATCATCGTGTTTCCACGCCCCCTTATCACGCCCCAAAAAAACACCCCCCCTATCACGCCCCCTTATCACGCCCCCTTATCACGCCCCTTATCACTTTCATGTGCTATCAATAATTCCGATAACAATGTCCCCCATGCCACATTGTCAGGCTGCCCAGCATCTTCTTTAATGTAGTTTTTCTACCCTTTTTGTTCTTCTATGGGCTTTTTGCCACGACGTATCTTTCCTCTTCTCATGATGTGTCCAAAAAACTGTTTCTTTCAGAAGCGAGTGAGATATATATCTTTTTAATGAGTTAATTTATTTTTAATAATTTTATCTTCACTACTCTTTTTATCTTCCCATGGTTTTCTGAACATGCATCTATAAAACCTCATTTCTTCAGCCAAGATAGAAATTTATCTATTATGCTTATAGTCCACGATTCAGATCAGTAAATTATAATGATTTCCATATAACTTCTAAGAAATATTTTTCTCATCTCATTATAACTTTTAAGAAATCTCTTTCTCATCTCATTATAACTACTAAGAAATCTATTTCTTATCTCATTATAACTTCTAAGAAATCTCTCATCTCATTATAACTTCTAAGAAATCTATTTCTTATCTCATTATAACTTCTAAGAAATCTCTCATCTAATTATAACTTCTAAGAAATCTCTCATCTCATTATAACTTCTAAGAAATCTATTTCTTATCTCATTATAACTTCCAAGAAATCTATTTCTTATCTCATTATAACTTCTAAGAAATATCTCATCTCAATATAACTTCTAAGAAATCTCTCATCTCATTATAACTTCTAAGAAATATCTCATCTCATCTCATTATAACTTCTAAGAAATCTCTTTCTTATCTCATTATAACTTCTAAGAAATCTCTCATCTCAATATAACTTCTAAGAAATCTCTCATCTCATTACAACTTCTAAGAAATCTCTTTCTTATCTCATTATAACTTCTAAGAAATCTCTTTCTTATCTCATTATAACTTCTAAGAAATCTCTCATCTCATTTCATTATAACTTCTAAGAAATCTCTCATCTCATTATAACTTCTAAGAAATCTCTTTCTCATCTCAATTAACAAAGATATATTATATAGGAGACCCTTTTTCTTTTGATATTTTGCCTTGTCCTGGAGAGACCAACATTTGACTTCTTTAATACATCTGTTCTTAATATAGTAGCCGATTATATGAATATATCGATTTGCTTCAACCTGGTTTTAATCGTCCAATTGTGACTATCGACATCTTGCTTGCTCAATTCCTTCTTTCTACTCTAACTTCAAATAATATCTTAAACACGCTGCAATGTCTTTTTAAATAAAAAATTGATAGTGTATCCTATTCAGGACGTAGCCATCAACCCAGTATTTATTTTGCTGTAGTGATGTTCTAGGAACTATAAATACGCTCAGTATGCTGCCATTGCTTTCTGAACGATTCGGATGCTCAAATGCCTGTGGCGGGGATCGAACTCAGTACCCTGGCCGGTACAGACGCCTTCTGTACCACTTCGCCACAGAGCCGAACTTTTGTCTTTTATCATTCCTCCAATGTTTTAATTTTTATTTCTTTAAGTAGTTCTATTTTCAAATGCAATATTACGAGAATCTGTTTTCTTCTCTTTCCATGAGGTATTGCGAGTGTTCTATATATCCACATATCACCGGCATCAATTATGTCTTCTAAATTTGTGCTCATTATCCATGCTTCTGAACAATACATTAAGATAGAATAGACGTAGTACTTTGAGACGCAATAAAGAGACATAACAGTCTCTTTATAAAATATATTATAAACTAACTTATTATATAGGGTAGTTACTTATTATTATATAACTAACTAATTATATAGCTTACTATAAAACTTGGTATAACACCACAAAACTCAGGTTGTTTAACTCCAACATCATCGCTATTCTATCATATGAATGCGAAAGTTGGAAAACCACAAAAGCCACAGATAAGAGACTACACACTTTTGAAAACAAATGTCTACGTACCAGTCTGAACGATAAGTGGAGTGACTTAAAATCTAACACTACTATAAAAGAGGACAGCAAACAAACCTATATATCTTCCTTAATTACCTTAATTAAACAAAGGCGTTAGACTTACATCGGCCATGTTCTCAGAATAAACAGCCTAAAAATGCCCTATCAGTCACTAAATTGGGTACCACTAGGAGTAAGAAGATGAGGGGGTAACCTAGAGAAACTGCACGAAGAACCATTAATAACGAAGGGATGTTAATGAACCTTAACGACACGCACGAACTAAAAGATCTAGCAACACAAAGACAGAAATGGAAAGCTATGGTTTCTACCCCTATGCGCCGCCTATGGCCCTGGAAGAACAACATAAAACTTGTTAAATCTCGTTCTCTAATTTTACCCATTCTGGAAATATAGCTAACCTTACTAACATATCAGCGGTGAGTGCTTCTGAGAGTTACACTCGGAGATAACATCACGCGGCACATCCTGTATTAGATAACCATAGACTGTATCCTTGTCCACACTTTGTGATTCATTTATCTTATGGATTCAACAAAGATTAATGAGATGCAGTAATGACATACAGTACGTGTTGTAAATTGTCTGCGGTTTAGCTGTGTTCATGTAGAATGTGAGTACGGAATGTTACGAGAAAATCCACAAGAAGTGCTTCATCGTTCTGTTGGATCAGAGAGACAGAGATAGGTAGATAGAGAGAGAGAGAGAGAGAGAGAGAGAAAGTATAAGAATGTTCATATGTTAGTTTATAATCAAAAATTAAGACATTGATTAATAGTCACAAATGCCAAGAGTTTAAACTAGATATCACGAAGTGATTTAGTCTGTACACAATTTCGAATTTATTTATGCATCTATTATTATTTGTAAGGTTATTGTTTTTATACCTACACTCTGCTATCACTGCCAGACATGGCTGATGACAGCAGCCCAGCATCGAAAACTTACAATGTGTGAGATAAAATGCCTGAGAAAATCCGCAACAGTTACCAAACTAGACAAAATGAGAAATTATGAAATCAGGAGAAGAATCGGTATAAGACATTGCACAGAATACATCGAGAAACAACAAATAAAATGGTGTAGACACCTTATGAGAATGATCCATGACAAACTACCACTATGAATAAATAACATAAGAAGATCCGAATACAAGGCTATAGAAAGACCTAAAACAAAATGGATATAAAACATCAAGACAGCACAGAACAAACTCAGATTCAATGCAGCCAAGGCAACACATCTGACCTTGGATAAACAACTAAAGTTCCCTGTCACCACCCCTACAATTAACTACAAGTGTGGATATTCTGACCATCCTCCACCTGGGGATAAACAATAGAGTATAGTGCATATGTTTCACTTTAATCAAATATCAGTAAATTTAGTTGTTACTGTTTCAGGAAAGAGATATAAAATAGATGCAACACACCATACCAAATCCCAGGACAGATGAGACGTATTTTCAAGAACAAAATTTAAACATAGACACTAAAGTTGCATTATACAAGACTATTATTATTATAACACTGTGCTACCAGGGCCAAACCTGGACAATGACAGCTTAAGACAAAAGAAAACTAGTGACAACAGAAATGACATGTCTACGAAGAATACTCGGAGATAGAATTATAAACGATAACATCAGACATATATCCAAAACAATACAAGTGTTGGAACACATCAAAAGACAACAGATCAAGTGGTTTTAACACGCTTCCAGACTACCAACAGATAACATGTCACAAATGGCCATCACACATAGACATAACGGCTATAAAGCCAGAGGCAGACCATGTAAAAGATGGATCAGAGAAATCAAAGAAGTCACAGGAGCAAGCTTACAAACAGCACACAAGAAGGCCATCTTCAGAGTACTCTCCCCCCCCCCCTGACGCTGCAAGGCAAACAAGGGCCACAGCGTATAGATATATAGATAAATATATACATATACAGACAGACAGACAGGCAGACATTTACGCAGTTACGCAGGTGGATAGGCGGACAGGCGGACAGACGGACAGACAGACAGACAGACAAGACAAGACAAGACAAGACAAGACAAGACAGGACAGGACAGGACAGGACAGGACAGGACAGGACAGGACAGGGCAGGGCAGGGCAGGGCAGGGCAGGGCAGGGCAGGGCAGGGCAGGGCAGGACAGGACAGGACAGGACAGGACAGGACAGGACAGGACAGACAGACAGACAGACAGACAGACAGACAGACAGACAGACAGACAGACAGATAGATAGATAGATAGATAGATAGATAGATAGATAGATAGATAGATAGATAGATAGATAGATAGATAGATAGATAGATAGATAGATAGTTTTTCAAACGGGTTTTCCTTAGAATAGATTACGTGAAGGCTATGAGAGCTTTCTACGCAGAATGTGATTATGTGTAATTTGTGTGATTGTTTCAATCAACCCTGGGGAATTCCAAAAAGCTCTTATTCCGTATGTGCAATCGGAGATGGTATCAGCATAGAGTTCTCTTATACCAAGACAGACTTCCAATTATCAGCTGTAAAACAATACTTTGTAAGACAGAATTGGTGCCCTTGAGATGTGGATATATAGAGGAATAGAGAGACCATGATGGAAAGAGAATAAAATAAACAAAAAGGTTCTAAAAACACTTAATATGAAGAAAGAATTATTAAAGGGAATGAATATCAAACAAATAAACTAATTATTACACAAAAAAAGGCTTGACACCTTGTTGAAGACCTTACTTGAGGGTAAAGTCAAAGAGAAGGAGCAAGAGGTAGGTAGAGATGCAAGTGAGAGAGTAAAATCACAAAATTGACATGTTACATTGTAGCAGAGTGCACCACCAAAACAAGAAATAGGGAATGTTAGACGTCTGTTGCAGCAAGCCTTCGTTGCAGACACGCCACTTAATGATGATGAATGGTTTGAGATGAAGCTTCCATCTCATTTCAAGTCTTTGTACACATTTAGAAGGCACATTTTATTATTTAGGCACATAGATTAACACATACCATCTTATTTTTCTTTGTGCATTCTAAAAACTCATATATATCAGCAGGATAGAGTCCAGGGAACGGAATGTATTGTGTCATGGTTTACAGCTTGACCGTGATATATATGCCTTTCCATTTGACACATGCGACTATATATATATATATATATATATATATATATATATATATATATATATATATATATATATATATATATATATATATATATATATAGTGAGTTGTGGCACATGAGGTAGAGCGTTATCCTGCTGAAATATCGACCTAAGGGCAGTCAAAATTGGAAGAATGATGCGAGGAGGGACAATTTCAACGACGTATAGTTCGGCATTCAGGCGTCCTTCAATTTTTGCAGGTCAAGAAGAGGGGCCTCGTCGACGCTGTTCTGGGCGTAGAGCTCACAGGCTCGTTGGTAAACTCTTCATCGTCTATCGTGTCTCTGGATCATAAAAAGTGATTCATCGCTTAACCAAACCCTTCTCCAGTAATCGCCAACGGTCCATTGACGATTCGCTCACTGCAGTCGGTTCTGGCGATGCCGGTCCGTAAGAACAAGACCTTTATATGGTATTCTTGCATAAAGACCAGCGTCGTGTGGCCGGTTCCTGGCCGGTTGAAATGAAATTCGACATGCTGCTGGCATTGACTGAACTGTGGATGAGGCAGATGCAATACGATTTCTGAGGCCGTAGGAAGCGGTCTTCGGCAGGAGTTATGACTTTGGGTCTTTCACTACGCTGCCGTTCCGCCACTGAGCCAGTTTGTTGAATTCGTCTCCAAAGGCGACCACTGGTGCTTCTAGTCATATTTTCTGGTCACTACATTTTGTGATTGTCCAGTCTGCAAGGGTTCACTGATGATTTATCGTTCTGTAGTGAAGTGAACCATACGTGTGCATTGAATGTTCGACAAAATGTATTCGAGGACAGCCAATATTCTATAGGCATTCCATAATCTTGTCAGAGAAATTTGTGTTCAGTAAGTTTCATGGGATTCTCGTGAACCTGTCACAACTTATTTTCAGAAATGTTCTTTTGATCTTGGCCTCGTTCATTACCTCACTAATCATGAGGTGAGTAGAATTTAGGTAACCAAGAGAAGTTAATGACTAGACGGACACAGTCGATTGGTTGAATCGTGGCCAATCAGCGAATATATTATATATCAGTAACTCCAAAAAGATGCGTTATTTTTTTCACAGTATAGATATTCCTTACAAACAACAGTGGGCAGTCTCGCAGTTCCCTTACCATAATAATATAATTTGTGTTTTTATTTGAACTGTCTAATAGCACAGAAACTATGATTACATTAGGTTTCTCTCAGAGGACTGTTGCTCTCATCTGATAATTAGAGTGTGGACATCATCAGCAAATACTAACAAATAAGTGTTGTTTGTACAGCTTCTGTCAAACAATGAAAATATCACTAGTGCCCGATCTCTCTCCAAAACAAATAGACTGTGTCCACCTATTGCTAGTCCTGTTCATCAATTATGTTGTTTCTCTAAATTCTAGACATTTGATATGGCCCATCAATTATTTTGTTTACGTTGTTCCTATGCTGATACCAGACTGCTGATTATCTGTCTAGCTTCTGTATTCTCATTTAAGGTATCGCCTTTCTATAATGTTGCATTTCTCATTTAATGCGGCATGAGTCAGACTTATTAAGATGTACGATTTATAGAAACGTTACTAGATGATTATATACATGTTGCATGATACTTTATTTAAACGTTAGACGATGCTTTATACGAACGTTACACAGTTCATTATAAAAACGTTATATGATGCTTTATACAAACGTTATCATGTAACATGTATATAATCATCTAGTTACGTTTCTATAAATCGTACATCTTAATAAGTCTGACACATGCCGCATTAAATGAGAAATGCAACATTATAGAAAGGCGATACCTTAAATGAGAATACAGAAGCTAGACAGATAATCAGCAGTCTGGTATCAGCATAGGAACAACGTAAACAAAATAATTGATGGGCCATATCAAATGTCTAGAATTTAGAGAAACAACATAATTGATGAACAGGACTAGCAATAGGTGGACACAGTCTATTTGTTTTGGAGAGAGATCGGGCACTAGTGATATTTTCATTGTTTGACAGAAGCTGTACAAACAACACTTATTTGTTAGTATTTGCTGATGATGTCCACACTCTAATTATCAGATGAGAGCAACAGTCCTCTGAGAGAAACCTAATGTAATCATAGTTTCTGTGCTATTAGACAGTTCACATAAAAACACAAATTATATTATTATGGTAAGGGAACTGCGAAACTGCCCACTGTTGTTTGTAAGGAATATCTATACTGTGAAAAAACTAACGCATCTTTTTGGAGTTACTGTTATATAATATATTCGCTGATTGGTCACGATTCAACCGATCGACTGTGTCCGTCTAGTCATTAACTTCTCTTGGTTACCTAAATTATACTCACCTCATGATTAGTGAGGTAATGAACGAGGCCAAGATCAAAAGAACATTTCTGAAAATAACATGTGACAGGTTCACGAGAGTCTATAAAAACGTTAAATGATGCTTTATACAAACGTTACATGAAGTTTATAAAAACGTTAAATGATGCTTTATACAAACGTTACATGAAGTTTATAAAAACGTTAAATGATGCTTTATACAAACGTTACATGAAGTTTATAAAAAAAAGATTCATGATACTTAATAGCAAAAATAAATTATATCTCATTGTTTCTATCGTGTACTATTAGTTAATCAATGTAATTGTTCTTAACGTGGGCCTGAGGATCACATTTTACAATTGGTAATCACAGTCTCGCCCAGGTGAGAGACACATATGTATGAATATTTCAACGTAAATAACATTTGTAGCGATTATGCTTACAAGCCCGCAGTGACCTGCGCAAACAGAGATATGCACAGAAAATGACCTGCAGAGAAAGATAATGACTTTTTAAATTTTATTTTTTATTGTAAAGGCACCAGTGGGGCCACCGTAGAATATGTGTTTCAACATAGAATCCATGGGCCAAATTAGGTTGAGAATCACTAATCTAATGCATATTTATTCACTATTTGTGCGATGAATATTTTAGAATGGCATGAGAAGCGTTCATGTGTGAGAACCTTCACCAGCGAGTGCTAGAGACCTCATTATCCAGACCAAGTGTCATCTATCTGCGGGATGACGTATCAACACAATTCTCTGACGAACTAAGAAACAGTTGTGATACAAGGTTTTAACCTCATGGTTACAAATACGTTCACGCAGTGATTCTCAGCATTTTCTATACCATCACATTGGGGGTAACGGAGACTTGCAGAAGGGTCATGGTGAAACATTTATAATTTTTTTTAGGGTATGAAGACCCCCCTCCAACCCCTCCCCGTCCACATACCCGTCTAAGCAAACCACAAGAAGGTAACAACTCTTGAACAATAAACAACAAGAATTATAGCGATCAAACTTCAACAATAGACAGCAGGAATTAATTCTGACAGTAAAGCGTCAATGATAAACAGCAAAATCGTCAGTGATTAAACTTCATCGATAAACAGCAATAATTCTATGGAAAAATATTCAACGATAAACAGCAAGAATTTTAGCGATAACATTTCAACGATAAACAGCAATAATTTAGGCGATAAAATTTCAACGATAAACAATAATAATTTTAACGATAAAACTAAAAAAATCTCCGACATATAAAAAACGTCAATGAATTTTTTAATAGGTATGGAGGAAGGGGGGGTGGTCAAGGAAAACCAAACCCATGTTCCAAAAGGGATCACTTTACGAATAAAGTTGATAAAACTGTATTAGTCCACGGACATCTAGACGTGGTTCGTCCAATCCCAAGTGGTGATAATAACTTTTGAAAATTCAGTTAGTATTATGACCGTAATCATGAGTTCGTAAATGGTTAATAAGCCCTATTTGAGCAGCAAAAGTCCTTGGACAGTTCGTGCATGGTCTTTCTAGCAACTCTCCATAGTTGAGTTGCTGCACCTATTTTCATAAGATGCTGCGCTTTTTCTTTTTTAATGTAGATCACCATGTAGCTCTATTTTGAGCAAGTTCCTCCCATGGCTATTTGTCTATTTCAGAGGCTTTTAGTGAGGTCTTTAACGAGTCATTGTAGAGCTTCTTTTGACTACCTTGGAATTGTATGCCTTTCTTCGGCTTACCATAGAGAAGTACCTTTGCCATGCGATTACCTGGCATACGTAAAAGATAACCTGTCCAACGAATCTATGTCTGCATTAGAATATTGCCTATCTTAGGGATACCAGATCTATCAAAGACAGCGGTATCCGAAATCTTGTCTTGTCATCTGATGCTGATAACATTTCTGAGAAGTTATATGAAAGTGATTGAGATTCCTCACATAACGTAGATACACAGCCCATGTTTTACTAGCACATTACACCACTGGAATTATCACTGCTCTGTAAACTTTCAGCTTATTCTGTAGGTTAGTGCCATTTCTATACCACACATCTAAATACAAGTAAGGTCTACTACGGGATTTACGTAATGGGAGCAGGTGGTTGTAAACACATTTTTTCGGGGATTCCCTTACAGTACTATTGATATTTGATACGTTTGTGAGGGTTACAACTTAAAACTTGTTAAACTCAGCATTTTGTGATTAGATAAAGTTTCACCCGTGTCCCTCGACAATATAAAATATATTGGCTAGTGGGAAATCAAGCCTTCTAAAGTATATTAATTTCGAAATTCCATACATTTTCATTGGCTGTCACACAAAGTATAATCACAGTAACGAATGAAATTCATAGAACAGATCAAATTAGTCACTTTAGAAGGCTGTCTTCCAATTAGCTAATATGCCTTCTAATTGCGATGGTCTATGCTTTATACACCAGAATACTACAATTTTAAATAAACACGCGTCCAATTTTAAAAAAATACGTGTGTGCTGCATTAGAACAGTGCTTCCCAAACTTTTATGTAGCGTGACCGAACTAAGTATTTCTAAATATCTGATGTCCCCCTATGTAACATATACATATTTTATTCATATTCAAAAATAGATTTATTTCGTAAATGAAGCCTAATTACAACTACCTCGAATTGCACCCCTGAACAAATAAAATGCCACCCTGCGGGGCGTTGGCCCCACGTTGGGAAACACTGTATTAGAAAGTATATCACTTTCACCACGTGTCTCTATTTTCATTTAAACAAGAACTTAGCTCACTGATTATATACAAAATTTGACAGAATTAAACATACAATTTTGTCAAATGTGGCAGATAAGTATCGTTTTCCTATACCTGTGCAAATTACAGATTACGAGGAAATTAATATCAGATGCCTGCCATATGTAGTAGGACCCAACTGTATAGAGAATAAGAACCATCTACGATTTCCTGCTGGAAGGTAAACATCATCATCACCGTTCATTCCCAAAATCCCACTGGATCTCTCCTGTAGCAGGTCAATGATCCTACTAGATTTCCAACAGGATGTAGTCTTGAGAATGAATTTTCGTTCTGTTGCAGTTTTATTTGCGCCAAAGGCTCGATACGTCTGTATTCGGCAGAGGAAGGTAATAAAAACTAAGTATAGGTAAATGTTTATATTCCCACCGAGATTTACAATATAATACCTATTGGCTAATGGAAAATCTAACCTTATTAATGACTCATTTAACTATTCCAGTGATTTTAATTGGTCACTGTGATTATACTTTATGTAACAGCCAATGGACATCAATGAAATAAAAAAATAAAATGAATAATTTTAATAGTCTTGATTTCCAGCTAGCCCATTGGTCTTATAGCGGCGAAGGTCACGGCGTTGATGGTAAGGGGGATCTCTCTATATCATCATCTCTATAGCATCAATGTTTCAACTTATATAATCCTCTTGGTATGATGGTTAAGCCATGATATTGGACGAATTTCCTGTTGAATCAATGGAAGTCCTAGTAAAGTGACGCAGTTTAATTCTCCCGTGTTATTCATTGGTCACGTTATGTATACCGTGTGTCCACAACCAATGAAATTCATGGTAAACAAGCAAGCAAAATAAATAATGCTTATTACCTATCAATTTCTGAACATTTTGATGGCAAACTTCTTTGTGTAAACAATAAAGTGAGGAAACAGTGTTGAAGAATAGTTTGATTACCAAAAATTGGAAAACAATAATTTTCAAAAATTCCTTCCAGAAACATTAAGAAAATCTTTATCAGAGGATATGAGAAAACACTGACCTTTTTCCAACGGCTGAAAAAAAATGGTAACGGTCTTTCGTAATGGACAATTCTCCAATAAATTTGGACAGTTACAAAATCTGTGATTATTTTTTTCTTAGTGTAGTGGACTAAATTGTGTATTAGTTCATTAGTCTTACAAGCCGACAACTGGCGTGCTGGACCGGAAGGGGAAAATAACGCAGCTCCTATGTGAAACTAGCAAGCACAGCGTACTTCCCACTCCCTAGTGGAGATAACACAAACGTCTGTATTGGTTATCAGATATTAGTGTTGGTTGCTCAGAAAATAAATCATCTTAGAAAACACATCTATATGAACTTACATGTCCAGTGTATCACTGTTTATATGAAGTTCTTTCACTGTCGAATATACCAGGGTTTCTCTAAAATCACTGTGCATTTATTTGAATTATTGTCACATTAAATTGTATGAATTATTTAGTACAGATTTGTGCGACGTCAATGGACAACAACTTTACAGACACCCTATAGTTTATAAACGAAAGTTTTCATCTTTTTTCTTCAAATTTTACTGCTTAAAAACTACGAGTCTCGCATTCATTTTCTTTATCACCAAAAATATGCATTAATAATGCAACCTGGCAATGCGAACATGTGACAGACATGTTTCTAGAACATGTTTTTGTATCTGTCTAAAAATGAAAAATATGATGATGCTAGCAAGAATTGTGTGAAGCATTATGATCCCTTGTGCAATATTTTATTTCCAAAATTGTGACGATAATATAATAGGAAACAAATCATAACCGTCATGTGCAAGAAATATGTAATATTTTATGTTCGAAAAGGGAGAACACAGTTAAACATGAATTTGTTCAATTCATCACTGTATCACTACAAGACCTGCGGTAACAAGTTTGCCACTAAATCCCTCAAACACTAACGACCAGTATACACACACACACACAATACAGGTGAAGAAATGTACCACCAGACACAGGGAAGAAAGAGTAATGGAAATCACCTACCACCACATGACAGGAAGGGAATAGTGAAGGCCGCAACCCCCGGGAATCTGATCAGTAAATTTGTGTATGAGAATAATCTGCTAGTGTAGAACATATGGTTATTAATAACAGTACATGTCAATAGCTCGTGAGAACATATGGTTCTTGATAACAGTACATGCCGATGTCTTATGAGAACATATGGTTCTTGATAACAGTACATGTCTATCTCATGAGAACATATGGTTCTTGATTACAGTACATACCTATGTCTCATGAGAACGGTGTCTGTCACCAATTACACATTCCATCTGAGTCATCGAGTGACGAATTATACCATTACTTTGATTTTCACTGGTCATTTTGCGTAGACTTTGCGTCATAAGCCAATTCGATATCTTCTTCTTCGTCGTGCGCCTTGTGGCATTCCGCTGACCGTCCTGAGAAGGACGTATGAAGGTGATATGCGTTGTGTCATGTTTTACTGCAAGCTGCGTTTTCTGCGCATTTCGACCTGACACATCCGTCTTCAGCCAGCATTTTTGTGGGTCGGGTTGGCATTTCCGTATCTTCGATCCATAGTACTTGGACAGGCTACAGCAGGGTTTCTGCGCTCCTGTTTCCAGGCCCACTGCGTGGAAGTGTACTGAGGGTCTTGGTCAGCTGTGGTTTGCTGACCCTGATGCTCGACCAGCTATGGAGCGGCGGCCAGTGCACTCTGGTGACCAATTGAGTATAACGGGAAAAGTCAAATGTATCACATCAGACTATTATAAGGATTACTCGAGCCCATATGTCTTATGTCTCGATGGTACGTGGAAAACATACTTTCTACTTTTTGATGGTCAATATATGCCATGTGAATTTCGTGGAAAAAAAAAGAAAGTCATGTGCCATATACTTTTAAAACCACAGGGAACTATAAAGAAAGAATCGAAACTAAACGTTAACATCCATTCATCATAAACCTTTGTGACCCATTTATAAATTTCCAGAAACACGCAACCACTATCATATTGCGCGTCACTTCCAGAGGTTACACAAGTGTCACCAGTTAATGAAAAGGCCTCTCGTACTGACGAGCAATAGGCTTTTGGGTTGTCGTCTTGCTATCGATTAGGTCAGAAATGCCTTGATTCGCGGATGTTATAAGGTAACTGTCTCGTTTTCTCTATAGTGCTTCTTGTATAAAACAGTCATTCCACATATAAACTGATTGGGAATCCATATTCTAAAGTGACAATTGTTTCTTTTTCCAATGGTTTTCACTGGCCATTGTATATTTTCACTGCATCATACTTTGTAACAACAGCCAATACAAATCACCGAGAACTTCAGAAAGCCATACTTTTAAAGGATGATATCCGAGGAGTTCACATGACTATTGGACGGAATCGGCATCAATCATTATATATACATATTGTACAACTAAATAGAGAAAAGAAAACATGACAACCCAAAAAACTAACCAGGATAATGGACACAGTTCAAGTGAGATTGTTGACTGCACAAAGAAATAACAAGGATAATGGACACCATTCAAGCCCATTTGTTGACTATACAAAACACTAACCAGGATAATGGACACGTTTGACCGCACAAAACAAACTAAACTGGATAATAGACACAATTCTAGCCCACATGTTGACTACGCAAAAACTAAACTGGATAATGGACATTATGCAAGCCCATTTGTTGAGTGCACACAAAAATAAACTGGATAATAGACACAATTCTAGCCCACACGTTGACTGCACAAAATTCTAACCAGGATAATGGACATTTTTCAAGCCTGATTGTTCCCGGGGACCACGCTGGGGGAGTATAAAATAGAGTTACTGCTACATTCCCTGCGAAACTGTAGGTTTTGTGGGTGAATCTTACTGTATAATTCCATAAAAAGTTCAAGTTATCCAGAAGCCTTGTTGAAGTCAGATGATGTTACGCAAGGTGCATAAATCGCTGCCAAGCTGTAACGAATTTTTAAAACGTATTCGTATCTGCACGTTATTTTCTGCGAATCTTCAGGAGTTTGAGAATGCCGTATCTCCCCACTATTTTCAGCGAATCTACAGGAATTTGAGAATGCCGTATCTCCCCACTATTTTCTGCGAATCTACAGGAGTTTGAAAATGTTGTATCTCCCCACTATTTTCTGCTAATCTGCGGGAGTTTGAGAATGCCGTATCTCCCCACTATTTTCTGCGAATCTACAGGAGTTTGAGAATGTCGTATCTCCCCACTATTTTCTGTGAATCTACAGGAGTTTAAGAATGTTGTATCTCCCCACTGTTTTCTGCTAATCTGCGGGAGTTTGAGAATGTCGTATCTCCACACTATTTTTTGCTAATCTGCTGGAGTTTGAGAATGAAAACCAAGAGACATTGTGCAACCTACTGGCAGAATAAGGGGCACAAGGAGGTAGAGAATTGACTTCATCAACTCAAACGATAAACACTATAAGTTACGATAATTACACTCGTTAACATAACATAAATGCCATTTATTTAGCAAACAACTTCATGAATACTAAAAATAATTATGAGACCACATCTTTTGGATATAATTAATTTTTCCTCAGTGGTTTTCTTTTTGAAAATCAAACTGGTTAAGAGGATGCAATCAGAAGAAAGGAATACACTGTGTTTAGTTTACAGCTTGGCTGTCAAATCTGCTCCTTTCAACCTGGCACATTCGACTTCATTGCTAATGGGTTTCTTTGACCTGTAGCATGGAACAACCAACCACACTGGCGAATCTTCCTAAATCAACTTCTATGACATGTATTACCACAGGCTACAGTGTTATCTTGTCTTCCATATTCTGACTGCGGCATTATAATTAATATAATAGAACGGCCCATGGAATACACTGGTATATGCATTTCTGATGTGTCCAAACTCTCTCTATAATGATTATTCGCTAAATCTTCTGATTGGATATTGCTTAGCGCGTGACTAGACTTGGAAGTACACAACATCACAATTATTGAGGACGTGCTCATGGCTCATGGCTTTCTCGTTATCAGTTAATACATTTTTATACGATTCATAGTAACTGCTTTCGAACAAATCTCTACCGACGATGTCACATACTATATCAACAGAACCACCACTTTCGCTACTGCATGTTTTCCTGGCAAGGAGTACATCATTATTTGAAACTATGAAATTATGATACCTTAAACGAGCACCATTTTACTCTAAACCAGTGTTTCCCAACGTGGGGCCGGCGACCTAAATGGGGGCAATTTGATTATCCAGGGGGATAATTTGAACAAGTTATAATTAGGCTTCTTTTCGGAAATAATTAATTTTATATATATATATATATATTTAAATATGTATATGCTACATAGGAGGGCATCATAATTTTAAAAAGACAGGTGGGGCATGGTACAAAAAATGTTAGGACATACTGGTCTAAACGAATCAGTTCGGCTGTTGCGTCCCTACGTATCGTTTTCCACCCATCCTTGGCCGAACCTGCCTAATTCCCCCACTAAACAACAGAACAGGAAAAACGAGCGTAATTCTAATCGTGGCCGTCGACATATATAAGACGTGTTAGCTAATTAGAATACAACCAACTAAAATGATTAATTCCCGTGATTTTCATTGGTCACTATGTTTATAATTTGTATCAATACCCAATGAAAATCACTAGAAAAGTCAAATTATTCATTTTAGAAGCTTGTTTTACCATTAGCCACACATATCATATATACGACGGGCACCGGTCTAATCACTCGGACTTCAATCAACGCAGAAAATTGTCATGAGTTCAGGAGAATGAATTTTTCTATGAACATTTGCAGTATAGAAATCTTATTTTTATCAGACGTTCAAGAAATCGCGAGTTCGAATCCCGCTCGCGATGTTTTGTATATAAAGTGATTTTTTTTACTGAGATTCCAGAGCATTAACGTTTGGAGCTAAGTGTTATAAATTGTGCTCCCGGTAACTGAGTGTCACTTCGTTGAGAGGGACGGAATACTAATGTGGTTACCATAGTACAGTGAAGTCGATCCTCTATACCCTTCGGGTCGCTAAAACTGCAGATTAGGCTCACAAGTAGTGCCGATAAATCTATTTTAATACAGATTTTCAAATATTTTAGAACAGAACAGAGATATTTTTAAGGAGATTAATCTCTATTAATCTTCAGTGTACTTGAACTGATACGGGTTATCAGGACTTTGTAAGGAGAAAGTAATGTGCTGTGTATGGATTACATCCGAGCTGTGTTATCTACAATGTGTGGTCTGGCATATCCGACTTTATATCTTGTGAATCACTTTGATTTATGGGATGCAGCAGCCAAATTCACCCCTGACCTTGTTACTTGTCTCTTACGCTATATGTAACAGATGGCATTAACGCTATTCTTACTGTTATTTTGTACCAGGGAAATACAAGAGTATCAGAAATGAATTAATTTGAAGATCTGCAGTTATCACAGCGTCCTGCAGCAGTGGTTATTCTATCTATCAATACTGTTCATAAAAAGAAACGCAACATTATTGTAGTGGTAATGGACACCAAACTTCAAATTTGTACGAACATTTTAATTTTGCGGAATTGATGTTTCAACTTTTGGCATGAAGAAACTTTCAGGCTTTAACAGTGAAATAATTTTCATTAAATTTGGTTTAGACTTTTATTCTTTGCGGCTGAGGCCTCCGTTTCAGTAAGTAGTATGGCCTCCTCTGGTCTCTAGAAGATAACGCCATCTCCTTGACATGGATCCGATTAGCTGTAGGATCTCTTGTTGCGGGATGGCTGTCCACTCTTCCCTCAGTGCAAGAGACAACTGTCGGAGATTGGCTGGAGCTAAGTCTCGCTGACAGAGTCGTCTGTCTAGTTCATCCCATAAGTGTTCTTTTCATCCCATTTCATATCATCAGACATGGCTGGCAACGGAATGGTCTGGACGTTGTTTTCAGCAACGAACAGGGTGGTAAATTGTGCCACATGTGGTCGAGCAGTATCCTGCTGAAAAATCGACCCTCGTGCAATCAAAATTGGAAGGACGCGAAGATGAACAATTTCAGCGACGTATCGTTCGGCATTCAATCGTCCTTTAATTTGCACCAGGTCACTTCTTCCCATAAAGTTGAGTTCCCTGGTGCAGTCCGTTCCACAAGGTTTGATCTTACATTCGAAGATTAGCTGGCATTGACTGTACTGTGGAGGACACAAATGCAAATCGACTCATAAGATGACGTAGTCGTATGAACGGTCTTCGGCAGGAGTTATGACTCTGGATCTTCAATTGCGCGCCCGGTCTGCCTCTGAACCAGCTTGTTGAAATTGCCTCCAGAGGCGACTAATTGTGATTCTAACCACATTAAATTGTTTGGAACCTACACTTTGTAATTAGCCAGTCAGTAAACGCCCAATGAAAATGTAGTGAGATAAGCCATATTTGCGCATTGAAAATATTTTCAAATAAATTAAATCGAAGAAGTTCAATATTTTATAGAAATTTAATGATATGGTCAGAGAGTTTTGTGTTCAGTAAGTTCCAAAGGATTCTCCTAAGCCTGTCACGAGTTATTGCAAATTAGTGTTATTTTTACCGTGTCTTTTTTTTCATGACCTTACCAATCATGAGGTGAGTAAAATTCAGGCAAACACGAAAAGTTAGCGGCCAGGTGAAAACACTAGATTGGTTGAATCATGCGAATATCTTTTAGCGAATATCCAATCAGCGAATATCTTTTATAAAAGTAACTCAAAAAAAGTTATGTTTCTATTTTGAAAAGTGTATGTTCCTTCATGGCTAAATACTGTGCACATGACAGAAACCAGTGATCTCCAGTTCGAGCGATATTACTGTGTATAATTCTTGCATGTTGTTGAGACCCATACCCATGCCCTCTTTGATGGTTGTTCCGCGAAGAGTTTCTCTTGATCTTCCTCTTAGTCTTTTCTTTTGGGATCTGGTACACATTCCATCGTTTGTAGTGACAATCTATGATCATTCATTCTTATTACATGTTCTACATAAGCGTATAGTTTTCTAAATCTTGCTGTAGAAATTTTTTGTTGTTTCGTGTCTTCTCTTATTTGCTTATTTGACTTGAATACTTCTCAACCATTATTTAAGTGTTTTTTTATTATTAGTACTTTGGAAAATATTACCTCTTCAGATGTGATGCGTTCTTCCAATCAAAAGCGCATGTCTATCTCAGTTATACGAGAAAGTATCATTATCACAAATAAAGGAGATTGAAGTTCAGGCAATCCTGTTACACAGGCCTCTATTATACAAAAGTACAATATGTGGTTGGAGTGGAGAGTTTGTTTGAGAACCCCAGGAATTGCAAGCTATTAGCTTTTACTTCCTGTGTGCAGTGGGGTGGGTTCTCAGAGCTTTATTTCATACCCAGAAGACTTCAAATCTCATCCAATGTCCTTCTATTAGCTAAATCTAATTGGGATTTGAAAACCATCGTTTAACCTTTGTCACATCATTTAGCATTTCTCATAATAAAAACGTATTTACTGAGTATTTCAAGTGTGTTATGGTCTGGTATGCATAATATGTCAACCAAGAAACGGAATAGTTCAATATTTATGTTTCTATATGAATGCTGTACACATTATTTATCTACAATGTATTAATGTTTCTATTAGTGTTCTCTTATTATGGAACAATTTTCCTACTAGATATCTCTTATTGTATGGCAATGTTCCTTCTAGATATCTGTTACAGTAAGACACTATTCTAATAGGTCTTTCTTATTGTACGACAATGTTCTACTAGATCTCTCTTTTAGTACGACAATGTTCTAATAGATATCTCTTATTATCCGACAAAGTTCTACTAGATCTCTCTTATTGAACGTCAATGTTCTATTACATCTCTCTTATATTACTACACTGTTCTACTAGATCTCTCTTATTGTACGACAATATTCTACTACATCTCTCTTATAGTACGACAATGTTCTACTAGATCTCTCTTATAGTACGACAATGTTCTTCTAGATCTCTCTTATAGTACGACAATGTTCTACTAGATCTCTCTTATAGTACGACAATGTTCTACTAGATCTCTCTTATAGTACGACAATGTTCTTCTAGATCTCTCTTATAGTACGACAATGTTCTTCTAGATCTCTCTTATAGTACGACAATGTTCTTCTAGATCTCTCTTATTGTACGAAAATGTTCTTCTAGATCTCTCTTATAGTACGACAATATTCCTACTAGACTTTCAGTAGGATGTAGCTCAGAGAACAGAACTGCGTTGAGTTGCCGTTATCTTTGCACACGTTTCCCAATAGATCCAGGTTCGTCAGTGATAACTAATAGATTCAGTGATTTTTATGTATCAACGATCAAATATACTTGACTACATTTTCATGTTATCTGGCATCATATCGCAGTAACAGCAGACGTGCACGGTTAATGAGTTTATTTTGACAAAAACGTAATGCGTAAACCAACTAAAATGTTATCAATACTGAATATTTCATTTTAAGAAAATAAATGAAGCGAAACAAAATAAGAAATAAATATACGTTTAAACTATACATACTATTTTTATTTGCACAATAATTTTTTGCGGGAAAAAATAAATTATTTATAAATTCAAATACGTGCAAAATATTAAAAAAACGCATGTTTCATCTTGAAAGTTTCAAATATCTATTGAAAGGCATCTAACGTCACAGCAGAACAGCGATTAAAACTGTAAATACAAAGATGAGAAAGATACATCAGTATAATTAATGTGTTATCTAAATAGACTATACCGTGTACAAGAAAGACAACTACAACTGTTGGGTCATATACAGAGACAAAATTGCTTAGAAAGACAAATACTCGAGGGAAAAGTGCATGTCAGGAGGAGAAGGGGCAGACCAAGAAAACGATGGATTGAAGACATTAAAGATAACATGAATACGTCGCTGGAAAATGCAAGCCGCATCGCCCAAGACAGAGAAGGGTTCATGAGTTCATTGGGAAGACAACGCTCGGGAGAGAATACGCCACCTGACATATCATGTAACAGACAAACGACGTTGTTAAAAGACAAAAGAATTGAACTTGCGAATTCTCGCTGATGTCCGTTAACATACACTTTTCAAGGAAACTTAATCGCCTATAAGACGTACAAGTGTGAACACTTATTAAAAATTCGTCAAATCGAATTTTTTTTTTTTGACGTGTGAACACTTATTCAAAATCCGTTGAATCGTCGAGTTTGTTTGTTGTTTTTGTTTTATTGTACACGTCCATGTCACACACCTTACGCCCTCACTTATGCCAGATCAGTAAAAATACTACATCAACGTTTCGGCAATCCCATCGATTATGCCGGCTCACTTACGAGCATGTCTCCCGCTGGCCAGTATCATTAATCTGGTCAACATACCCCATCAAAACAAACACAGAAATAACTAGAAATACAATACACGCATTTCCAATACAACATGATTCTGAAACAAATCGCACACAATTTCAACATTAGATAGCTAGCACTTCAACTGCCCATTTCCATGGATACTCATTCTCTCGTAACGTATTAATTTCATGTATCATTATCCAACAAATTGCAACGATGAAGACCAATTTGAGCAACCAGCAAAACGGTGAATAAATGAATGGAATAACATGTCGTTAGATCACGTACAGTAATATATCTTAATTGTTCTTGTGTCGGATTCTGTCCTTCTGTTAGCCGCAGATCACGAATCTTGGGTAAGTGCGTCATGATAATTTGTTTTTAGAAGTTCTAAAATTTCTATTCAAATGTCTGGGGGTATATATATATATATATATATATATATATATATATATATATATATATATATGTATGTTGTCCATTATGATTTAAGCCAATATATTATTTCTTCTGTCATGTCAGAACGTTTGTTGTTTTTGCAGACCGTTGTCCCTCATTGTCATTCTATAAGTCTCAGGATTCTATGTAAGCTGTCATGCTGCTTGCAATGTCATATTCCAAAGCTCCTCGGTATTATTTGCCAATTAACATCTCACACTGTCTCTTGAATTTCATGTATAAATCCACATCTTACCCTGCCTCTTGGATATCATGTGCCCATCAACATCTTACTCTGCCTCTTGGATATCATGTGCCCATTAACATCTTACTCTGCCTCTTGGATATCATGTGCCCATTAACATCTTACCCTGCCTCTTGGATATCATGCCTCAATCAAAATCATCTTACACTACCTCTTGTATATCATGCCTCAGTCAAAAACATCTTACCCTGCCTCTTGTATATCATGCCTCAATCAAAAACATCTTACCCTGCCTCTTGAATATCATGCCTCAATCAAAAACATCTTACCCAGCCTCTTGGATATCATGCCTCAATCAAAAACATCTTACCCTGCCTCTTGAATATCATGCCTCAATCAAAAACATCTTACATCTCTTGGATATCATGCCTCAATCAAAACCATCTTACACTACCTCTTGGATATCATGCCTCAATCAAAAACATCGTACACTACCTCTTGGATATCATGCCTCAATCAAATACATCTTACACTACCTCTTGGATATCATGCCTCAATCAAAAACATCTTACACTACCTCTTGAATATCATGCCTCAATCAAAACCATCTTACATTAACTCTTGGATATCACCCCTCGATTAAAAACATCTTACCCTGCGTCTTGGATATCATACCTCAATCAAAAACATCTTACACCTCTTGGATATCATGCCTCAATCAAAAACATCTTACATTACCTCTTGCATATCATGCCTCAATCAAAAACATCTTACACCTCTTGGATATCATGCCTCAATCAAAAACATCTTACATTACCTCTTGCATATCATGCCTCAATCAAAAACATCTTACACCTCTTGGATATCATGCCTCAATCAAAAACATCTTACCCTGCCTCTTGAATATCATGTCTCAATCAACATCATTCTGTGCATCTTGTTTTCCTTTCAAAAACATTTTCGCCAACGCTTAATCTTTCTAACCCATTATGTCTTCTCAGCTCACATTCCCGAAATAGTTTTGTTAGTGTTTTATTGATGGCTTTCATGGGCTTTCCTTTATGTTCAGGTCTGTGGGGGGATGTCCATAAATTACAACTATAATTAGGGAGGGGCTCTAAAAGGAACTGTGACAGTTATGACAAGGGGGAAGGAAGTTGACTGAAGTTGACTGCAACAGTACTGTTTTCATACACCATTTAATCGTTTTGATTTTGAGGAAAATAAATTCAAACAATCTGCATATGATGTAATTTATGTTCATAATTTTTCTACTAAATAATTTGTAAAAGGGTGAATGTTTACAATGTTTTAGGTGCCATTATTAACCAGAAAGGGTAAGGGGTAAGGGTTCCTTGTTTGTTAAATTATGCGTCATCATCATTCGTGTTCTTCTTCTTCTTCTTATTATTATTATTATTATGTTTTAATTTTATTATTATTATTATTATTATTATTATTAATTATTATTATTATTAGTATTAATTATTATTATTATTATTATTATTATTATTATTATTATTCTGCTTTGGTTCTCAACACCTGCAGATTACCAGGGTGTAGTTTTAAGAACGTAATTCGTTGTGCCATGGTTAGCCAGATTAGTTTCAAACATGGCTTTTGGGGTCACATTAACCCGATATGGTATAAGACAGCCAACTCCAACCCTACAACCTCACTAGTCGTCTCCTACGACACACCTGGCAGGAAACATTTTGTGACATTTTCTCCAATCTCGGAATCTGGCAACACACAGACGATTACTTATTAGTGTTCAGCTGAGTTGTCAGTTTTTCCATAGACACCTCATAGACACCCCATAGACACCTCATAGACACCCCATAGACACCTCATAGACACCCCATAGACACCTCATGTAGATTGGTGTTTTCAGAGCAGACTCATCGGTTGTGGACTCAGTACTCTATCTACGTATGTGGTCGGGTGTCTCTTGTGGTGATATATTCAGTACACGATGCAAGTGTGAGGTCAGGTGTCTCTTGTGGTGATGTATTCAGTACACGATCCAAGTATGAGGCAGGGTGTCTCTTGTGGTGATGTTTTCAGTACACGATCCAAGTATGATGTCGTGTACTCTTTCGGTGATATATTCAGTACACGATCCAAGTATGAGGTCCGGTGTCTCTTGCGGTGATGTTTTCAATACACGATCCAAGTATGAGGTCCGGTGTCTCTTGTGGTGATGTATTCAGTACACGATCTAAGTATGAGAACATATACTTGTGCAAAGCCACTGCCTCAAGATATACCAAAACACAATGTGACATCATTCGTATATCAGATAAATAAAATGCAACAATATTTGTTGATATCGCTGTTTGGCAAATACTATACGACCTATCCAGAAAATATGTCATTGGCAGGCAGGCCCGGAAATCAACATGTGGAAGCGCACAATACACACACACGCATACGCACATTCGCCCGTGCACACACACACATACAACCTAAACAAGAAACATAATAACGGAAGTGACATCATTAGTATGCTCGTGGAAACAGGGCTCATTAACATTAACCATTTTAATTTTTTAATTCTTGATAGTCATTCGTCAATAAACAGACATAAATGCGAGTCTTGGACAATAAACAAACAGGAAAGTGGGGAAATTAGAGGCAATAGAGATGTGGTTCTATAGAAGAATGCTGAGAATATCATGGCCTGCTAGAAAAAAAAAAACTAATGTGGAGGTGTTGAATGAGTCAAATGTGAAAGGGATCTTTATCAATAATATAAGAACAATACAATCTTCATTTTTTGGCCACTTCATGAGACAGGCAATTTTGGAGAACATAGTCACAACAGGCAAGATTGAAAGCAACAGAGACAGAGGGCGACAGCGTGAGAAAATATTAGACAGTTTGACAACCTGGCACGACAGGGAAACAATAACGATCTTGATACATAATACTGGAGAGCTGTGGAGAGCCATGATCTCCTACATCAACTGACACGGCATCTGATGATTATGACTATGATAGTCATCAGTTCTATAATAATCACACTGGATAATAATAATGATAATAATAATAATAGTAACAATAGTAGTAATAATGACATCAAGAAACAACGCACGATGAAATCTGAAACCATTCTCTGAAACGAGTAACAATCTCGAAAGATGACTTTAGACTAAAGTCATCTTTAGTCATCTAAAGTCATAATCTCAAAAGATGACTTTAGACTAAACTATAGTTTACTGTTTCTAAAGTAATAAAAAACATCATCATTTATCAATATTAACTTTGTATATATATATATATATATATATATATATATATATAGTTAGTTAGTTAGTCGTCGGATCATCATCACTGCAAACTGGACACATCCATAGTTGCTCCGATCTCTCCTTGAGTGTATCCGCCATCACACTTCTGCTGACAGTACCGGTCCTATGCTGGTTGACCATCATTCTTCTACGCCCTCCAAAATTTTCACCTCTAGCAACACCGCATCTCAATCCCTGATATTTAATCCTAGCCATTGAAAAGGAATCATCATCCACATTAGTCTCACTCTCGCGTGTTATATCTCTTAAGGAGTTCAAAACGTCAGCGCGATCCATTGCCCCATCGCCCTTTGCCACAATCCCACACGATGCCAGTTGATCCGCTCTTTCATTGCCTCGAACGCCCACATGTCCCGGCACGAAAATAAATGTAACCGCTTTCAAGCTCGCATTTCTCAAGGCCTCAATCCACTGTTCGCGAAGGAGACCCACTTGTACCTTCTTAATCATACTCATAGAGTCACTCAAGATGCAGACCTGCGTTACTTTCTGTGTGCGTAGCCACTCAAATGCCTTGGTCACCGCCATAGTCGCCATGGTCATACTACTCGTAGTGAGCGCAAAGGCACCACTTTCCTCCTTGATCGTTTTACCTGCGCACTGAGCTGTAAAGGCCCAAGCACTGCGAACATGCCTAATTACAGATCCATCAGTGTATATAATCACATCCCCCTCTTTGGTATTCTCACTGATTAAAGCCTGCACTTCTTTCTCCACAGCTGTGGGACACCATTCTCTGCATTCCCTGCTAAGTGATATTACTACTCTCAAACAAGTTTCGAAATCTGTGGGTAGACCTATCCATTCCGCACCAGCTGCCACATCCTGTAATCTGCACACGCTTTGTATTACATCCTCAGCACGTCCCATCCACGACCTTCCTCTCTTGAGTCTGCTGCCTTTAACTTTCTGTATTTCGGAATGCAACGGGTGTTCCTTATCTGCATGTATTTGAAGGTACGCCCGTTCACGGCAATACTGTAATCTATGCTCAGCTGTTGGGCAGTCAAGTAGGTATCGCATAGCTCTTGTCGATGTGTCTCTTGTGCATGCCAGAATGATACGCATTGCTGCATTCTGGACTCTATCCAGTCTTTTGATCTGAGTTTGGCTAAGAGTCAGAATTGCCAGTGCATATTCCACCACAGCCACAACCAAACCCTGGTACAAAAGAAATAACAATCTCTGCTCACACTGCGCAGCAGCCATAACCTTCATTGCTGCTAAGCCTTTGCCTGCTCTTATGATAATTTGGTCAACATGTTCCTTGAAACTCAGACTTCTGTCAAAAAACACCCCCAGATATCTCATTGTGCTAGTTCTTTCTAAACTTTTCCCGGACAACGAAACTTGTGGCATGGGTGTCTTTACCATGTGATTGTTCAAGGAAAACCACGTCACGAATGCCTTAGACGGATTAACCACTGCTCCCGTATCTCGACACCAATTTGTCAGTCTGTCCAGCTCCTTCTGTAGTTCCACGACGCACTCTTCTCGATTTCTGCCCTGTCTATACACCAGGATATCATCGGCATATGACATCGTTCTGCCAACACCTGTGATTTGATTGCCAGCGATATGTACTGTGTATACATTGAAAAGTACAGGAGATAGAGGCGATCCCTGTGGCAGGCCAGGGCTAATAACCGTTGGTGTAGATATCCAGTTACCACACTTAAGAACTACAACCCTGTGCATCAGGGCGGCGCCAACCCAACGCACGACAAAAGGATTAACTGCAAGATTTAACAGCTGGTGCATCAAGATATCCAAGGACACCCTATTGTACGCATCCTCAAGGTCTATTGCGACCGCACATGTCTCCATGCGCGAATCGAACCCCTCAAAAACATCCTGCGCAAATATGGCTGCATTCTGCCATGTCTTCTTTCCTCGACGATATCCTCCTAACAATGTTGGTAAACACTTATTTCTTTCAAGATAACACGATACCTTCCGGGCCACAATTTTTTCCAAAAGCTTGCCAATCGTATTCTGCATAGTTATTATTCTGTAGCCATGTATCCTGGTGTGGTCCTTCCCAGGTGTGTGTAGTGGAACTAAATAGCTGTGCAACCAGTCTTCTTTCACTGTGCCCTTTAGAAGGCTATTATTGAACATGTCCGCCAACTCTACCAACTCCTCATCCGTTCTTCGACTAATGTCATCGTATCTAATGCCATCTGGCCCTGGTGCTGTATTTTTTGTACTTTTCAGTGCCTTCCTGATTTCTTCAACTGTGATTAGCATATGGTTTTCCATGCTCAAGTTCTTACGCGTGTCTGTGAGCGTTTTCTTGATTTATTGATATGCCTCCACATTTCTCTGACCAATTTGTGCGGTGTAGTGTGCCAGCAATGCCGCACCTTTTGTCTCGTCCGTCTTCTGCCAGACGGTATCGTCGCTCTGGAAATCGGCAATAGTCACGCGTCTTGTCAGGCCATTCATGGATTTGTGTAACCGCCAGAAAAATTTTAGTGACTTTTCGCGTGTGATCTCTTTGCAAAATTCGTCCCATTTTGACGCCTTTGCTGACTTTGCAATATCTTTGAATGTTTGGACTAAGATATCTTTCTTCCGTTTCCATTGTGCGACCTCCATGGGCAGAGCAGCAACACGTTTCCGTGCCTTTTGCCATAGTGATACTGCTTTCCGTTTCTCGCTCCATGCCCTTTGAACCTTTGAAAATCTGGTGTGGGATAGGCCCCCCTGGTGGAACGAAGAATATATATATATATATATATATATATATATAGGTACGGGCTTTTGACCAGTGGTAATATATTTAGAAGACACTATACAAATAAAAGCTCTTTATCTTTAATAAAGAAATTACTGAGTTTCGAGAACAGATGTCTTCGTAGGATAACTAACACCCATTGGAGTGAATTCAAATCGAATGACAAAATCAGAGAAAAGACACTTCAAAATTTCATCACAGATGTTATCAGAAAACGACGTTGGTCCTACATCGGGCATGTCCTACGCTCAGACACCAACAGAATACACCACCAATCTCTTGATTGGATACCTACAGGCACAAGAGCAAGGGGTAGACCAAAAGAAACACTCAGAAGAACAATACTTAGAGAAAGTAAAACAACCAATATTCATACTATTCAAGAACTGCACATAATAGCTTTGAGCACACAGAATTGGAGAGATCTGACCTCTGCCCTACGCGCTCTAACTTCAGCGCAAAAAGAAAATCAATGAATGAATACAAATAGAGAGTGTATCTCCTTATTGGCACAGTTGGTCTTTACATCAGTGCATTGAAATGCTTTCCACAAATGGAGAGTTAAAAACAAAACTGCATGGATTTGTACGATAGTTGTTGCAAGCATGAAGGAAAATTAAGATAAAGATATGAAAAACGTAACAAGATGATGTTTAAACACACGAACAGAGGAGGCATCAGGCAAAATACATAAATATGAGTAGCAATTAAGGCAGGATCCTAAATAATATCATTCATACTTCATAAATAGAAACCCATGTTGGCGATGGAACACTGCATATCAAAAATGAAAAAATAAACACATTAGGAAACATTCAATTAACACTTAAATCCTGCGGCAAACTGGATTCACGATGTGTTATTAAACTTGCATTTTATTTTTTGTACATCATAAGCAAATAATTTTTATACTGATTGCCTGAAAAGAAACAATTTATCATTATTGATCAAGCAGAATGTGGAAATATTCCTAAATTATCATTGATAATTTATGAGTAGGACAGTGTACATGTTATCTAAAGATTGTGCATCTATAGGTCTATCAGAAATGGTAATGTGTGCATGAGAGCAGCTGATAATCAGTTGCAGGTCAGAGTTGCACACTAACCCTTTTTCTCATAAAATGCATTGTATTCATGTTGCACAGTTTCGTTTTTGACAATAATTGGCGCTAACTCCTTATGGATTCTCTGAATACTCCGCTATTCTGGGACAGTTGACCTGCAGCGGTTAGAGACATGTTTAAACAATCAGACAGATAGACAGACATGGATGGATGGATACAATAACGTTTTTATTTATAATTTATCTGTACTATTAAGTATATTACTTCATTGTTGCCCTGATGAAGTTAACATACCGAAACGTCAACTTGTATTGTTCTCACTTGATCATTATTCTCATCGTTTACTAATCAGTAGTAATTCCGTGTATAATACAGCTGTATATATAATATATATGTATCTATAACGCCTGTGTATTTACAATACATCAGTATCTATAATACATTAGTATCAGTATATTTGTTTTCGCTAAGAGATATATTGATCAAAAGCTCCCTTGAGATGAAGAGATTTGATGGAAATAAAGCGAAGCCGAGTGGTATGATCAGATACCTTTGATACCATTTATGGGGCTGTCTATCGTAGTAATAATGGCACATTCAAGTGGTATGATCAGGCACCTTCAGTACCAACTATATGGCTGTCTATCGAGGTAATAATGCTTACTTTAGAATGTATGACGATACAGAATAAATAATACAATTAAATGCTGCACATGTCAACTTGTGTTTATTAGTGTTCATAATAGTACTAAGAAGGTTCAGATAAAAGGCCAGAGGAAGATATAGCACAACAATGAATAGATAAAAATGTGAGATAAAATACCTGAGAAAATCATCGAGTCACCAAGCTAGATAGTATTAGAAATGATGAAATCAGGATAAGAATCGGTATAATACCATGCACAGAATACATCGAAAAACAACAAATAAAATGGTTTGAACATTTTATGAGAGTGAACCAGCCAAGGCGACACATCTAGCCTTGGATAGGAAACTGAAGTTCCCAATCACTACACCTACGCGTAACGGCAAGTGTGCATATTCTGACCATCATCCACCTGGAGATAGACAATAGAAAATATGTGGTTACACGGAGATTCACTTCTGAGGACAGCCTAGATAGTATGTGGTTCCCCACTCTATTCCAGTTAACAGGTGGCTTATCGTGGCTGCATGTGTATGAATAAATGGCAATGCCATTTCCTCAGGTAAACAGCTTTGGATAGCTGACTTAACTAAGTAGAACTAATATGAATGATTCCCAACCACCAATACGCAGGTCCGCAAGCGGAGAAGGCAGATGATTGAATTGTTCGACAACGGCTTCAAATCTGGGGGCCCTGACTGCGTGGTACTTGGCCGAGGACTCACCAAGGACAAATTGATAAGCTACCAGAACCAATCAAAAAGCAATATCAAACTACTGAATGTAATTACACCATGAAATCATAACCTATATCGATACTAACAGAATGAGTAAAAATGACGGAGGATCCTGTTAACAAAGTGATTTTTTTTTGCCTGAGATCCCTGAAGATTATCGTTTGAAGTTACACTATTATGTACTATGAATGGTACTCTCGGTAATCGGCGTGCCGCTTCGATGAGAGGAACGAAATACATATGGTGTAACCAAAGAACAAATAAGTCAATCCTATACATATAATTTTAAACACTTTTTCCACTGTAAGCAGGTCATATTTCATAGACATTTTTTCAATTAAGAACAATGTTCTACAAATGACATGACACATTGAGGAACAATAATATTATGCAAACATTGTTCGTTCTCATTCTCAAAACTACGCATGCAACTAGCATGATTTATACGTTTCTATTCTATTTGTCAATAAAGTAACCGACATGGAAACCAATCATTTATTGCAATTATATTGATTATATATAATATATATATATATATATATATATATATATATATATATATATATATATATATATATATATATATATATATATATATATATATAATATATATAAAGTTTTCTTCCAGATAGAAAGTGTAGAAAATTGTATTTGTAAAATCGTGTCCATGCATATATGAGACTGAATTCAATTTGCAGAGGAGATGTATTAATAACAGTGAATGCACCTGCAGTTGAATCTATGACGAGCGGAGAAAATACGTCAGTATTTATCAAATATAAACAGGCAAAAAATATGTCTAGAATATGATAAATGTGTGAATACGTGTATAGATAATGATAGGTATGTATGTATCGTTGTTCAAAGCCTCAGAAATGAATACGTGATTAACTCTTACTTCCTATGTGAAGTGGGTTTTGTTCTTTGATTGTATCTCCTATCCATGATACTTTAGCTTTCGTCTAATTTCAATGCATATTGAAGAAGCCTTCTACACGAAGGGAGTCTATGCTACGAACCGAGTTGGTATTTTGCAGTGGGTCACCAACTGTGCAAATACTATCTGTAGAGAACATGCTAAAGGGCAACTATAGTGATGTCCTTTAGCAAATATTTCGGTGCATATTTCTCATGTTATTATTATTATTCATAGGATGAATTATCTCTGGTACATTGGTTCGTTCAGTCAGCGATATGTAATCTGTGTTATTCCAAGATGAATTCTGCACGTTGTGAGTGCGATGGTGTCAACAAGAGTAGGTTTAGTCATTTGTAAGAGAAAGTATTTTATGAGTTCATGAGCCAGTGCACCAGAAAAGGATCATTCGTCCATGTGTGTGTGTGTTATTCCTTCATGAAACTGTTATTACCTTTGTTGTTTCTAGGGAGAGAGGGACATGTTACCAGCCTTTTAGTTAAAGTCGTACTGCTAAAATTCTCCTAGAAAATTTTAATTCGTCTTTTGTTCATGTTAATAGTATTCTCAGTATTTGTATAACATCTGATATATGTAGTGTATTCTCAGTATTTCAATAATATCTGATATATGTAATGTATTCTCAGTATTTCAATAATATCTGATATATGTAATGTATTCTCAGTATTTCAATAATATCTGATATATGTAATGTATTCTCAGTATTTCAATAATATCTGATATATGTAGTGTACTTGTATCATAGCCGGAAATTTTAGATATTTCATTCATGCTCTGGGTCAATATTTCGTTCATTCTCTGGATAGATAATTCGTTTATTATCTAATTAGATGTTTTTCTCATTATTTGCATAGATATTACGTTCATTCTCTTGGTAGATAATGTTTTTATACTCTAATTTTTCGCAATATTGCCTCTTGGAAAAACTACATACTACAAAATATAGTTTCTCTCAAAATGTATTCACCTGCACTTCTACTGAAATAGAAACTAATCGAAGTGAGAGCTTATCACTTCAAATATTTGTTATAGAATATTCAATGTGCCGCTGATCATGTTATCTAAACCAGTGATTCTCAACGTGGGTTATATGGCTTCAGGGGCAATAGAAACATGTAAGGGGGGGGGGGCAGGATGAAGAATTTTAAATCTGGAGGGGGGACACATACACGTACAGATGGACCATGGATATGTAACAACTTGAACTATGGACAAAAACACATATCGATACAGCCTAAAACACAGTGGTGTCTTGTAAAGAAACCCAAACGATAGGAGGTGCTACGGAGCAAAGATATTCCACAATGGGGCAACGGGACACAGAAGTTTGAGAAACCACTGATTTAAACATCACGGGCCACATACATCTGAGATACCGTTGTTCTAAACACCCCGTACCACAGAAGTTTGAGGATCTAACCAAACTCAATCTGGCTTCTGTTTGAAAGGCAATGCCAATATTACACCAGCTGTGAATGTAATCTGTTTATATCTATCTACAGTTACCAACATTTAACATCCTCCATTTTGTTTACTTTTCAATTTCCTCCCAAATTCATCTCTTCCGATTCCTTTAAAACTTCCATTCTAACTGACCTTTCGTAATGTTCTTCGGTTCTTGTTTAGAAACCGTGTCTCCGTGTTTATTTTACGATTAATTAATATAAATGTTATATCAATAACTAATTAATAATTAATTCAAATATTAATTTTTAGGGTTAGGAGTAGTTATGTTTTACATATCTAACTTTAACCCTAAATAAATTTATATTTTAATGAATAAATTATAAACATAAACTAATAAAATAGTCAAGGGAAATAATGAAAAAAGGGGACGAGGGTTACAAATAAGAACCTGTTCTTTACAGACCACTTCCAAATATTACTCTCAAAATATGTTACCCATAGAATGTTACTTTAGGAAGGGTATGTGTAAGTTATGTGATGTAAGGGACCAGAAGTATTGTAGAGTCCACATTATTCGACCACAGGTCTACCATGTCTTGAGCTAATTCGTTACTATAGGCATAAACATCTGTTGTGTAGAAAAGTTCTGCACATAATTAAATAGGACTTCAGCTTTTACGTGTGTGACTGTTGTCGTGTTTCCGTTGGTCATTTTTTTATATATTTGAAGTCGCCGTGGCTATTGTGGGCATGCGACAACAAGTACATAAACAGTGACCAACAAGAACATCACAAAAATTATTAAAAAGTAACGAATGAAGGCCTAATTAATTTTGTGCTGAGGTCGTCTACACCGCTAATGGCCTTGCCTATAGATGTGCAAAATATTAATTACACCGGTCAACATCGAAATCGTTACTTACTTTAAAAATCTCTAATCTCTAGTAGTTGCGCTAAAAACTAATATTACCATAAACAAATTGTTATTGTCTCTCTTTTTGAAGATATTTCATGTAATTCACTTTCTATGTTTCATCGTGTAAATTTATCCAGTATGACTGCAACGAAATCGTTCATAAGCCTAGAATGATGGAATATATATTGCTTCACATTACATAATACGATCATAAACACATCATTCACAGTTGATTGAATCATTTTCTGGTGCAATGCAATACTACTACCAGGAGGCTGCTGAAGTAATCTGCCGTTCCAAACATTTTTGTTTTAAAGAAAGAATCGGGGAATTAACAAATTATAATTTAAAATAACATGGACTGCACTATTACGAGGTCCCTACTACAAAAAATGTAAACAAATGAATTATTGAATTAAGACCAGATGTTGTAGAGTACCAAGCTGAAATAAAACCGATTTTCAAAGATGTACCTAGCTCTATCATAAGTGGTGCAGAATCTGAGGGCAGTGACCATCAAGTGCACCACGATGACCATTGCGTTTAAAATGTATGGCGATAGGAGTGTGTTTGCTGTGTTTAATAACACAACTATTTAATGACATTTTGTTTTCGTACCGATACACCATAGTTCGATAGTTATCGTAAATCTCCGTCAAAACTTGTATTCTACGTAAGTACTATTGTTATACAGTTTTACAGTAGTTTTACCTTTCAACAAGAAAAAACACACACGACTAAACGTTAGGTAACTATCATGGGACATCAGACACATCAATAGGTATTGCAATATACTATTCAGTATGTTCTCAAAATATATTAACTGTCTGTTCTTGTTCTGTTTTCATTCATAACTGTTGGCTTCATTCATATATGACGTTTGTTTCATGTCAATCCACGTAGTTGCGTACGTCTATCCCAGAGACTTCAATCTGTCCTCAGATGCATATGAATAGCCACACGCTGCATCCGAACTCTGTGATTGTATTAAAATTATTATCACGGTTCATGAAACTTCCATTGTGACTACACTGGCAAGTCTGTCTACT
The DNA here is from genome assembly GCA_034231615.1 of Meghimatium bilineatum. Lineage (NCBI taxonomy): Eukaryota > Metazoa > Mollusca > Gastropoda > Stylommatophora > Philomycidae > Meghimatium > Meghimatium bilineatum. The sequence continues at coordinate 64,189,881 of CM067321.1, read as the reverse complement.
CTTTCATTGCCACTAACCCCGGCCACAAAAATAAAATACGTCTCTTCAGCAAAGACTCCATCATGGACTTTAGCCACTGTCGGTGTAGATAACCGAACTGGATATTTCTACAGATCGCATAGTTAATCAGAAAGCAGACATATGTAACATGTATAAGTCTATATCGGTGTTATTGTCACGGTCACCATTATCACCTCTATCGAAAAAATACTAGCGGTTGTACCAAGAGCACCACTTTACCCCTTACTTTCCGGTCACTTTATTTTATATTACACATGCCAACATGAACGTCCATATCCTCACTGTCTGATTTTTGTTATATGTTTGTTTTTCTTTTATTTCTGTCTTGATAAAGGCGTTTTGATTGAAACGTCTTGTGTGTGCTATAATGTGTATCCTTAAGTCTTTGCAAAACTTCATTACCCTATTCCTGGATTTATCTGTTGGATTTCAGTTTTGCGCATCAAGTACATATTATTTCCCCTAATGTACTACCCTCTGGAATGAGTTGTGAATGCTCATGCACTGCGCATATACGCAACCACCTACTAATCAGTGTAGACAGTAATATCTAAGGAATTATCAGTGTTCAGAGTCTGCAATTCTGACATTTCTTTTCACTGTAGTATCTATCATTCCCCCGTTTCATGACCATGTGAACGATCCTACTCGGAGTAAAATCGTTGTTCAAATACTGTGAGCATACCATATGAAACATCCTAGTCGTGGTCTAATCGTTGTTCAAATACTTTGAACATACCATATGAAACATCCTAGTCGTGGTCTAATCGTTGTTCAAATACTTTGAACATACCATATGAAACATCCTAGTCGTGGTCTAATCGTTGTTCAAATACTTTGAACATACCATATGAAACATTCTACTCGTGGTCTAATCGTTGTTCAAATACTTTGAACATACCATATGAAACATTCTACTCGTGGTCTAATCGTTGTTCAAATACTTTGAACATACCATATGCATATTTCACCGACATCTCCCACTACGCTAGTGAACAATGACAGAAATTTGCAAAACTATCTCATATTACATCGGGTTGTTTGAGTTACAAATTGCTAAGAAGTTAGCGCATTATGGCAGCAACTTGAGAAAACAAAGGTTCACCGAGCTCACGTGAAATATAACTCACCTGTTCTGTTTTTCTGGTAATTATTTTCGGTTTTAGATGTAAGAAAACCATCAAGGAATTCTGGTCGAGAATTAGAGGGAACAATATAATTTCCTTGTAAATTGTTTTGAGATTTTTGGAATTCAGAGATTGTTAAATGAAATTTCGTCTAAATTATAGCACGTATAGAACTTCAAGTAATTTGAGAGGATAAAGAATGAAATACATGATAGTCAAAAAAGAGAGGGAAAGAGAAGAAGAGAGAATAAATAATAATGATGGTCCTCAACTTCCAGATAGGACATACTGCTGGACTTCTGATACTATGACGAGGGCTGAGCGCAAACACCAAAATGGATGAGAGCTCTCTTTAAAGTATATACATTTTTTAGCTAAACGCTAACTGGTGAAGTTTTTAACAGTGACGTTATAACAAGTTAACACTTTTCATCATTATGGTTTAAAACTGTACAAGAAAACTGGAGTAATGGAAAGAAACTCCCTGAAATATATGCCTTTATAACCACCTCTAGCAAACTTTTCTATAATATATCCATGTATCCAAAAAACGGCGAATGATCGCTTTTGTGATAAATCAATTCCTTCATATCAATAAGCCAGCGTGGTTTGTACTTTGCAGAACGGTGATCTCACATCCATTCTGTAAGTCTCTCGGTTCTGTTTAAGCTTTACAGCTTTTTCTAGTGTCATATTAAACATGATATCCTGTGTCCCTACATACTCTTGGTCTGCCTCTTGTTCTCTAAAAAGAATATATATATGTGTATATATATATATATATATATATATATATATATATATATATATATATATAATATATATTAGCTTACTTTTGTGATGGTTTAGATGGGGCAATCTTCTTCTAAGTTCAGTACTTCAGGGGCGTGCACAGGGAACGCATTGATCTCGGCCGACCCAGGGTTAGCAAATAACCAAGATCCCAAATGTACCTCCTCGCGGTGCACCCTGGAAACAGAAATACAGCAGCTCGAGCTGATTCTGGCCAAATCATTTGGGGATCGTGTCAAAGAATGTGGAGGTAGCAGACGGAAAGAGATTTGACTGCACAAAATACAGACAATATATCCGATACCATCAACAACACCACATACAGCGACACTGTCGACATACAGTGAAGCTAGTTTGTCCAGCCCGAACATTGGAGGGGCGGCCATAGTAAAAAGCATGAAAAGATGGATGCATGGCGAAAGACAGATACATTTCATACTGAGTACTATGAGAAAATGAAAGGGCAGAACAGCGCTAGAGGCCAGCGCCAACTGCAAATAGAAAGTGAAAACGATTACGGAAATGGGAACTACAAGCTCTGTTAGCTCGTGACGAGCTTCTAGTTACTTGATTTCCTTATAGGCAGAGACCCATACCAAATAATGGGCGCCTGGCAAAGCAAAAAGACCTGGCCTAACTATAATGTCGAGTCTTCCTATACCGGAAAAATGCTCGCAAAGAGAGAGGGTGCCGTAACCGATAGGCTCAGGCAAAAAAAAGGGACAAAGATAGCAGTCCCGGCCCAACTCTACTGTCAAGCTTTCCTATACCGGAAATACACTTGCAGAGAGAAACGGTTCAGTACCTGATGGGCTCAGGGGCTATTGGGACAAGGTCGCTCAGCTCGAGAACGCATTGCACTCAATCGCGAGGTGTGAGACTCGAAATTGCTCACGATGTCGATGAATGACATCTCGGCTAAGAGGGCGAAAGAGCCAGGGTCCAACTCTTCTGTTGAGTTCTTCCTCTTAAGGAACCAAGCTCACGGATGAGAAACGGTTCAGTACCCGATGGGCACAATACGTCCAATTACACGAGGCAAGTTCATAGATAGTGGAACACCTCGTGCGAGACAGACGTGAGCAAAAAATCGTCTGGGCGAAGAGTCACCACACACACGCATGCCGGCGACAGATAGCGAGGCTGTCACAGGCTAGGGTAGCCCACCTGAATTGTCAAGGCATGCCGAAATCGGATATACTAGGCCTACAAGGCGAATAGCGGTAGCACAACGTAAACACGCTCCCGGTGGAAATTGCATAGATATCCATGCTGATTACAATGGAGCGAACGCAAAACAAACAAACAAACAGTACTTCAGGGACGTATATGCTATATCGTCCTTCTGTCCATGATTTTCTTATAACTTCTTTAGAATTATCTCTCAAAATTTCTATTCCACTGTTGATGTTATTGTTGATGTTATTGTTCATGACTTAGAGCTACAGTAGGTTAGTCGAAAGACCATCATTAGTGCACACATGACACGCCCGTAGGCGTGCCACGACACACCCCCCCGCCCCCTATTCATACAGCGTATATCCACAATTAGATTACAACTGAAAGTTCGAGTTCGAATTCTTTTGTGGTTGACAAAAAAACACCCTGTTCAGTCCATAATAATGTTCATTTCTGGCCATGACTCATTTTACGCCCAGATCCCTTATTCTGGACATGGAAACGGAAACATCATCTTCACTTTCGTTTGATCATGCCGTTTCTCTATGAGAGTTTGATATATGAGAGTTTGATATATGAGAGTTTGATATATGAGAGTTTGATATATGAGAGTTTGATATATGAGAGTTTGATATATGAGAGTTTGATATATGAGAGTTTGATCTATGAGAGTTTGATATATGAGAGTTTGATATATGAGATTCTGATATATGAGAGTTTGATATATGAGAGTTTGATATATGAGAGTTTGATATATGAGAGTTTGATATATGAGAGTTTGATATATGAGAGTTTGATATATGAGAGTTTCATCTATGAGAGTTTGATATATGAGAGTTTCATCTATGAGAGTTTGATATATGAGAGTTTGATATATGAGAGTTTGATCTATGAAAGTTTGATATATGAGAGTTTGATATATGAGAGTTTGATCTATGAGAGTTTGATCTATGAGAGTTTGATATATGAGAGTTTGATATATGAGAGTTTGATATATGAGAGTTTGATATATGAGAGTTTGATATATGAGAGTTTGATATATGAGAGTTTGATATATTAGAGTTTGATATATGAGAGTTTGATCTATGCGAGTTTGATATATCGTTCGGTCCATTGCCTTGATTCTCGATATACTGACATAACAGGCCAAAATATCCACTCTCGTCTTAGCTCGAACATCTGAATGAACAGGCACCAACATGTATGTCACACTTTCAAACGTCAACCGCCCCACAGCATTAAGGCACTGTTCACAATCTCCCCACAGCATTAAGTCACTTTTCACGTGCTCCCGCAGCATTGAGTATCTGTTCACAAGCTCCCTAAATAATTACACCACTGTTCACGAGCTCCCCACAGCATTAGGTCACTGTTCACGAGCTCCCCACAAAGCATTAGGTCACTGTTCACAAGCTCCCCACAGCATTATGTCATTGTTAACAAGCTCCCATCATCATTACGTCACTGTTCACGATCTCCCCCACATCGTTACGTCACTGTTCACAAGCTCCCCACAGCATTAAATCACTGTTTACAAGCTCCCCACTAAATTACATCACTGTTCACGAGCTCCCCATAGCATTACGTCACTGTTCACAAGCTCCCCACAGCATTAAATCACTGTTTACAAGCTCCCCACTAAATTACATCACTGTTCACGAGCTCCCCATAGCATTACGTCACTGTTCACAAGCTCCTCAAAACATTAAGTGACTGTTCACGAGCTTCCCACAGCATTAAAACGAGCTCTCCACAGCATTAACACAAGCTACACACAGCATTAACACAAGCTCCCACAGCATTAACACGAGCTACCCGCACACACTTTCATTAATATTGCCTGCGTGTATATTTATAATCATGCACATTTAGTCGCTGGGAAAAAAACATAAGTTGCAATATCTGTACCCGTCCAGTTTAAGGCCATGGCCACATCCATAATTCCCATTGTCATGCTACTTACTCATAGTCACAGTGGAAGCTCCACTCTCCTCTCTCATGGTCGTCCCTAAACACTGAGCTGTGAATCCCACGAACTACGCATACTTCTGAAGACATGCATGTTGTTATAACTATATGTTAACACTGGAAAACCTAACCCTAACCCTCGCATTACTATCACATGGCAATAGCAGTTTAAAAATCCCAACTTAAATATTATTAGACTACCAAATTCTCCAATAAACTATGTTCTACTTACTTGCAGAACAATACACGCACACAACGAAGGATCGGAGAACAAACTAGTTAGAAATAGTGAGAAGAATGTCACTCGAAGCTCAGAAACGCATGAAAGAAAACAAAAACATACCCCCAATAGCTAATGAAAGATTCGCTTTCAGAAAACTATGTGAAGGAGTATTCTGGTAATTCTGATGGTTCCATATTTGTAACTGACTCCATGCCAGAGTGCAGACAGCCAAACCCATCCATTGTTTACAGTTAGCATTTTATGAATGCTTGCATCTCTATTTCTGCTCATATCATATCATTCGTAAAGGCACATACACTTTACTGTCATTCCTCATTCTTCTATGTAATTGCAAATGTATGTATGTTCCATACCGTAATCTAATAAGTGTGAACGTATATTGTGATCATTATATATGTACGTGTTTGTGTGTATTCTCTTCAGTAAATGACTGTGGGTTGTACTTGTCAACCTTGCGTTGCCAACTTATAAAAATGTGCAAAATATAATCATATTTTGACATGTCATGTATGTTGAAAGGGGTGACTAAACAAGCTGTTACTAAAGACATGTGTTATTATTTTCTTAGATATGTTTTGAAAATAATATTGTTTTCTGTAAGATTTCCAATTATGTTATTGCCTGTTCAGACAAAGACCTTATGATCAAAGTGTTAATTCCTTGTTATTTTTATTTCAGTTGTTTTCATCATATTTTGATTAGTTGTGGTAGACATTTGTAACAAATATTTACTAGTGGTAGGTATTTGTAACAGATATGTACTTGTCTAACACAGTTACTTTGAATAACAGAAGAGGTGTTGCCAAAATCAATGAAGTCCTGCATTGTAACTGGTGCATTGCACATTTTGGAGCGCAGGTCGTGTGGTTATAATGCCGTTTCCAGACCCTTGATGTCCCATGTTCAATCCACAGTTGGGACAGGATTTTTCTTTCCGAGGCACAAACAAAATCATTCCTGTACATGTCACGGCGTCTGCTATGCCAAAGCGACCCCTATTTCCACAGCCCATAGAAAGCGTCCTGCACTCCTTCACAGGAAAACATGCAGTAACGAAATATTCTGCCCTGTATTCGGACAAATTTGGGCAAACACATACATAGCTCAGAAGTCTGCGCTGTAGAAATTAAGAGACGTTTTGCAATGGCGACATTGAAACTTGCGCAAATGAAAAATCTTTAGCAAGTTACCAGCAACATAGCCAAACTATATATGATCAGATCATGCGTATTTCCAGTGGCAATATATGGTTGTGAGGCATGGACATTAAATAAAACAATAGCAAAGGGAATCTCTGCTCTCGAAATGAGATGCTACACAAGAATTGTACGTATACCATGGACAGCTAAAACGTCAAATCACAAAGTGCTAAGATCAATAAACCTCGAAGTAGGAGACTCCTTAACACTATCATAACAAGAAAGCTGAGTTTTTTTAGTATCATATAAAGAGAAATAACAACATGGACAGACTAATAGCTACATACACAGTTAACGGCAACAGGGGAAGATGGCGCCCAAAAGGACGATGGTGCAGTGATATATCAGATTGTTTAAACATGCCTCTAGCTGCGGCAGGTTAACTCGTCGAGAATTGCGTTCATAGAATCCATAAGGAGGACCATGCTCTGAAAATAATATATCACATAGAACACCGACATGGAAATTCTGCAATGATTATGATGCAGAAATCCAGGCAATTAGTGTGGAAGCTAAAAAAACTGCTGAACTCCAACTCTGACCTACAGCCTGTGGTATTCCTGACAGATGCAAGGTCAGTGCTTCAAGCTCCCCAGTCTGGAAAACTAATAGACTTGAAAATACTACTTAGCCAATTGTCTTACCAGTATAAGATAACCATGCAGTGGATACCCTCTCACTGTGGAATACCAGGAAATGGAAAAGCAGACCAACTGGCTAAGGAAGGTGCTGCCGAAGACCAACCAGATATACCAATCACCTACCATCAGAAAAAAAACAGATGATCAAGTCAATAAGAAAGCCACAAGCACCAACACAAGATGACTATCACATTATGAACAGATCAGAACAAGTTATAATTCTACTTCTCAGAACAGGACACAACCGATTCCGCAGTCACATGTATACACAAAGTTCAAGATTGGCAACACTGCCATGTGTACATGTGGACAGGCAGCACAGAGAGCACCACACATATACTTCAAGAGTATTCTGAGCATGAAACGCTGAGGCAGACATATTGGCCAGAGGAAATAATACTGGAATCAAAGCTCTATGGGCCACGGTATGAACTACAAAAAACAGTGAGTGTTATTCAGGAGACAGAATTACAGATATAGACATGTTTCAAGTGAACGAAAGAAGAAGAAGAATATATCACATGATGATGGTGATTCAGACAGAATAACCAAAGAGTTTTATATATATATATATACCACATTTGAGATGTTATTTGTTTGTACAGTCGTGCACTAATGTTATAGAAGGGACAAACAATCGTTAATAAAGGATGTCCATTATTTAAGTTAACAAATATTTGTCAATTTATGACCCGTCCCCGTCTCCCACTTTTACAATGTCAACAGTTGTCATTAATTTAGCTTCCTCTACCTCAACCCCCCCCCCCATTAAAAATATTTCTTCTTCTTCTTCAGCGTTCATTCTCAAACTCCCGTTGGTACTCTCTTGTAGCATTTCCATGGTCCTATTAGATTTCCAGCAGGATGTAGTCCAGAGAATGGAAATACGTTGTGTCGCCGTTTTATTTGCGCCAATGGCCCGACACATCCGTCTTCGGCGGGAAAAATATTTCAACAATATAAATTACCCCTCACCCCTAAAAGATTTGTTAACAGAAAAAGGGTGAAAGAGTCAACATAATAGGTTTAAATATTTTTTCAACTCAAACAATGTTTTTTACAGTATTATTGACGTCAACTTTTGCTAAGCCTATCCCATTGCCAACATGTATCAAACATTCTCAAACCGCATTCCCCTACACTAGTTGTAAACCTAATTTATGATCACTCTCTTACTTCAGGGTGTAACGTAGAACAAGAACAGAATAATAATAATAATATTATTCGGTTTGTGGAACTGGGTGATTGTGATCCATTGAATGGACATCAAGACAATAGATGTCTATAGACCAATTATGAATAAGAAATATTGATGATACGGAACACAATTAATCAAATCAAGTATTTTTGAAAGATAAAAGATACGTATGTTTGTGTTAATCAAACTAGTTCGAATAGCTGATGAAATCAACGATCTTTTGGAAAGAAATAAAAGGGTAGTGATACAGAACAGTTTTCTACAATCGCGTATCATGGAAACATATGTATAATATTAGACTTCATTTAATGATGAATCATTTTTTATGCATTTTCATGAAAGATCTACAATTTAATTATCATAACATAGGCTATATATGTCTTTCAAGCTCTAGAATATGGTGGACATTTTCATGAATATTCCCAACTAGCTCTAGATGTTGATAAGATTATTACATCACACGACATAAAAATTGTTATGCAGTGGGTCCCTGGACATTCAAATACACCTGGAAGTTCTTCTTACTCTGCGTTCATTCTCAATTTCCCGCAAGATCTCTCTTGTAGTAGACCCACGGTTCTACTAAGCAGGGTGTAGTCCAGAGAGAAATGCGCTGTGTCGCCGATTTATTTGTGTCAATAGCCAGACACGCCAGTTTTGGGTTGAAAAGTGGAAATGATAAAGCAGACAAGTCTGTAAAGCAGAAACAGGACATAACAATCCCCCACAGCAACATGCTTCCACAGAGCAAAACATATCATAAAAACACAGCAAACAACGAAATATGGATCCACGGATCAGCGATGGGCAACACTGGGAGAGAGGTATTCAGACATGTGATAAAATCAAACCCTAAACATAACATTAACCATCTTGCAATGTTAGATAACAACACTATCTTCCCACTTTCAACCATGCAGATATCATGACATTTTGTCTATATCTATAGGGATGAAATTGAAGTTGCCAACTGATGTCATATATATATATATTACTTAATTTGCACAAGTAAACGTATATATGCAATAATCACATGTAGATACAAATAAATTCATATACATATCTACACATATACGTATATACCTATGTATACTTATATACATATTCAAAACAAAACAAACATACAAAAATGTACACATACACATATTAACACACACACATTATATATATATATAAATATTTATACATATAAACACAACAATATTTGTATAATCACAAGTCAATACATACATGTATGAAAGGTACCCACACAGATATTCACACGCAAGTAAATGCATCCATATAAAAGTATGGGCTCACATAAGAATAGTGTTACATCACACAAAAGACAGATACATGCAGAAACAATCACCCACATATACATGCAGAAACAATCACCCACATATACATGCAGAAACAATCACCCACATAACGATAAATGCCTTCATTAACATGAACATTGTCTCACATTTAGATCAATGCTTGCATTAACATTCACCCATGTGAAGATATTAATATGCATTAATATGGAACCTGTATTCACATCTAGATATGTACACATACAAATATATGATCGAAAGTAGCTGAATGGATACATTGGACCATATAACCACATATGTCTATATTGATACAAATATATATGTGGGCCCTCGCTTGCTAAATATAGAAAACGATTGTTTATATGTTTATTGCAGTTATATGTTTAATTGTGTAAATGTATGTAATTTATAATAATTTATATAGAATATATAATTATTAATATATATAATGTATATGTACAGAAATATTTTCTCCTTCAACATTTATCTTTTTTTTTATTATTCTTTTAATCCAGTTTACTTTTGAATTATGCCAACTACCAAAACACAATTCTTCAATATTCCATATTGGTTACCTCATACTCTGTGTCCCCGTGTTGTTTTTCACATATACAATACTTGATTTGTGTGATTGGTCTGTGTTCTCGTGTTGTTTTTCACATATACAATACTCGATTTGTGTGATTGGTCTGTGTTCGCTTTTTTTCATTTTTTACGTTGAGCTTTCATTTATCTCATTAATCTCCCATTAACTCATCACCTTTTGCATCTTGTTTTCCTTGATCCATCTCTATGTCTATCAAAAATGCGCAAACATTGTGAAAGCACCTAATTCATCATCTACAAAGCATGCATGACGCATCATTACTTGCAATGTTTTGTGGTGAGAAAAATATCTCCAAGTGATTAGTTAATTAATTTTATAACTTTGAGTTTTACTTGTTTGTTATGTGTTTCTTGAAAAAGGCCCCAGTTGGACGGTAACGTGGAAAAAGTTAGTGTCCTTTTCTGTATTTACTGTTATGAATTTATTGTTTAATTTGTATTAGTTAGTTGATTAAGTATTGTTATTGCTTAATCACTGTATTTATCGCATTTTTTGTTTGGCTACTGCTGCACTCTCCATTTTGTGGGACATACTCTGACAGTTTGGTTGTTGATAACGTATGAAGGCTTGTTTTGATTCCTCTCGCATGTCTTTTGTTATGAGCTTCGACCAAACAATTGAGTAGAAGAATATGTGGAGGAGAAAGGATTTTCGTGAGGATGCTTGAATGGCTTGTTGATAGGTTTGTTGATAGATTGCTTGGTTGATTGGTTTGTTAGTTGATTCATAGTTTAGTGCTGGATCGGTCATTTGGTTGATTGATTGATTGGTTGGTTGGTTGGTTGATACATTTATTTTTTAATTGGTTAGTTCGTTTATTGATTTCTTAGTTGATTGGTTGATTGATTTGTTAGTTTATTCATTGGTTGATTTGTTAGTGTATTGCTTGGTTGATTGGTTGGCTGATTTTTGTGTATGGTTGATAGATGTGTTGATTAACTGATTTATTGATGGGTTGGTTCATTGGTTGATTGCTTAGTTGTTTATTTGTAATTGATGATCGATAATTGATGGTGGTTTATTAATGTTAAGCTGTAGTGTTGGTGATGATGACGATGAAACTCAGAAAAAAAATTCAAGAGGAAATTCTGGAGCTCCCTCAAGTTGTCTGTCATAATTCCAAGATGGTTGTCTTACCTCCACAGCTGAAAATAATTACCAGCTCGTATAATTTGAACTGAGTGAACCTTTGTTTTCTCAAGTCGTTGCAATAATGCACTAACTGCTTAGCAATTTTTAACTCAAGCAAATGTAATTTTAGATACTGTCGATCTGTCCCTTGTTCCCTAGAACAAGATGTTTCCTTGTAGATGTTTGGTGAAGTAGATATATGTTGAAAGTATGTGAACAACAATTAGATAACGAACATGATCGCATACCGTCGTTGTCATGGAGTTTACATACAATAAGAAGCGGAACCAGGTGGATACCTACACCTACTCCAGTAACATGTCTTTAAACAGCATCACTAACATTGGCTGATTATATCCTATTGATACATATACTTCATTGACTGGCAACACAAAATACATGAACGTGACGAATAGAAATCACTTATTTTCAGAGTGACACATACTGAAGTAGATTAAAGGCATCTATTATTTAATTAAGCAATTCAGCCCCTTATATCTTTCCAAGTCTGTGTATACATTTGAGAATATGAATGATAACTAGTTATATAGAACGTTTAGGGAATAATACGAAAAAGATACAACTTAATAGGATAGGGTGGATATCTTTATCAGTGTTGCCACATGACTGGAATTTTTGTATTAAAAGCTCATTATTGGCTACATTGTAACCCAATCCTACTTATGCTTTTGTTCCCTCTCAATAGAATATTATGCTGAATCCCGAAATAATATGTTGGATTACATACATCCATAGCTGTAAAATGATAATGATCAGAAAGTTCGGAAAATATCCCAATTTTTGGGATTTAATTTTGAACCCGTATCCTCTGAAAATAAGGTAAATGGATTTACAACATCGGCAGGGCACTTCCTATACATTCATTTGTTATGTAGAACGGACAAACAGTGGTCAATAACTTGAAATAACACACAGTTAATATCACGCCCATTTTAATAAATGGTCATATTTGTCCATAAAATTGCCAATGACGAACAACACTTCTCTATTTTTCCGTATCCATGAACATCAATATCATCAGAATCATCCAATGTTATTTTATTTTCAGTCAAGTTCTTCATTATCTCTCTTCTCCAAGTGTCCCTAGGTATTTCCCGTTTCATTTGTATCCCTTTTAAGACCAGCTATCGCAAATACAGAGAGAAACACCACATTATAATCGATAATCAACAACTTAAACCGGTGAAAAAATTCACTTATTTTAGAAGCATGATATCATCGAATGGGAAAAACATCAAAGAAATCCAACATAGTTGCAACATAGCATACCAGTACTTAAGCAGATATCGCCTGTTTTCAAAAACAAACATATTGGCATGAACACCAAAACTGAACTATATAAAATGACCATCACTATGCAAGCAATGTCAAACTTGGACACTAACAACAGAATACCATACGACAGAGCCCTTTAAAATTATTACTATACAGACACGATGAATGCACGCCAGGGGTAGACTTTGTACACGATGTATTACAGAAATAAGAGTCAACGAAAACAAACATATATGAAGCACACAATAAAATCATCTTTAGAGACCTTTTCTATCCAGGACCTCCATGGAATAAATAGTTCTAAAGCAAAAAGAAAATTTACCAGAAAATATAACGAAAACAAACAGATACAGGAAGATTGGAAATAATTATCCACGTAATTGAAAATACACAGGGCACACACATAAACACATCACACTGCATGGAGAGGAGCGTATAATGACATACACAGGACTCACACACACACAAATACATCACATTGCTTAGAGTGTAGCGTGTGATGACATATACATCTCCATACGATAAGTGGAGCCATTTGGAACAGGTTCATAAGATACTCACTGGTAGACTCATATTACACACAAATGACGCCCCTTCGATCATAAAGACTTTTTTCAAAATATTTATTTTTGTAAAAAAGTAAGAAACGGCACTGGTCAACTTTCATATAAAAAACGCTAAACGGTACAAATCCGGGCGTCTAGAAGAGTATATATGATGAAAAACATAGAAAGATACCCCAGAGTAGAAACGAAATAAAACAGAAAGTAGACGGAATATCATAAAGCAAAACTTTAGTAGAAACAAAATAAAACAGAAAATTGAGGAAAAATAAGGAAAACTTCATTACCTTGTTTCAAGTTTCCTATATTTGATTACAGTTTTTCCGCATTTATTATATATTATCCGATAATAGGAAGTTAATTAGAAGCTAGATAACGACGATTATATTTCCGCTAGTAATTCACAGACGAATAATACGTGATTCCTTGGGTTATTATATTAGTTATTAAATATATTAATTACCAAATGTATTAAATAACATATATATTAATTATCACATATATTACCACATATATAAATTACCACATGTATAAATTGCCACATATATAAATTACCACATATATTAAATACCACATATACATACTACAACATATATAAATTACCACATATATAAATTACAACATATATAAATTACCATATATATAACTTATCACATATATAAATTACCACACATTTCTCAGTACTTGGCAGATCAAGTTTCACTTCTGAATATTCATTATTACAGGTTTAACTTTCAAGTCAGCAGGTTACTCAAGAAATTAACATAACTGTTCAAGAATGTTCTGGTGCCTGCATTTTCATCTACGAGGCGTGTTCAAATGAAAACGGGACTTGTGGATTTATTTAAAAAGTATCATACGCAATTTAATATTTTCAACGGAATTGAACAAAGCAACCACTTGTGAATAAGAATGCACCTGGGTTCATCAGAAAAAATCTCCGTATGCATTTAGGCAAGCATCCCACTGTTTAGGTAGACGTCGAATGCCGTCCGAGAAAAAGTTGCTAGTTCAATTTCTTCCGAACAACCATGTGGGCTGTCCCAATTGACATATGGAATTCTTCTGCAAGCGAACGAATGCTCCGACGACGGTCAGTCAGTACTGCTTTATCAAGCACGGCTATGGCTTCTTCTGTTGCAACAATATGCGCCTGACCTGGCCGTGCAAGATCTGCCGTTAACTCACGTCCGTCTTTAAACATACGCACCCACTCCATCACTCTAGTCCTCGACAAACATTTGTCACCATATGCTGCCTTCATTCTCCGATGAATGTCTACTGCTTGACATCCTTCAAATGAAAGAAACTGGATCACAGCACGCTGATTCACTTTGGACGGGTTCGGAATCACACCCGCCATATTGTTAACAGTCTTCTGCAGCACATATGCATGCTGGGAAGATGAACACGTGACCGTATGTAAATTATTGGATACTCATTACTAGTGCAAAATGTCATCAATATCAGTGCGCTCTATCACGCGTGGTGTAACAAGTCCCGTTTTCATTTGAACACGCCTCGTACAAATCCATATTCATGGTGATAAGATAATACGTAACAATCTCATCTTCTATTACGAATGCGAATTTTTTAATTCGTAAAGTTGTTTGATCAATATCCAGAATAACAAATTAACACTATTTCGAGTGAGTAAGTAAAAGTAAATTAAGCCATAGCATTTATTAATGCCGTAGGGGTGTGAGATGTTAGCGATCTCACATTTCAGAGGCTCTGTAAATGAGGGCGGTAGCCATCTCCTCTTGCTCCCTATAACGAACGTTTAGACATGAGTTGTAAGAGAGATATATCCCTATGTTTCGAGTATCTCTCATTGAATTATTATTTTATCATTATTAATATTTACAGTATATCTCATCGAATTATTATTTTATCATTAACAATTTTTCGAGTATCTTTCAGTGAAATATTATTTTATCATTAACACATTTTTCGAGTATCTCTCAGTGAAATATTATATTAACATTATCGATATTTGCAGTATCGTTCATTCGTATATTTTCTACTCATTATCAATATTTGTGGTGTCAAATAATTATTATGTTCTCATCAATATTTCCAACATCTCTCCGTGAAATATTATTTTCTCATCCTTTTATATTTCCAGTATCTCTCAGTGACATATTTTCTTCTTGTTATCAATATTTCCAGTATTTATTATTGAATTATTATCTTATTATGTATAGTTCCATTATCTATAATTAATTTATTCTTTTCCAATGTTATGTTTCCAGTTTTCATTTTTAAATGTTGTGAATAGGTGTCTATGTACACGCTCATGTTAGTCTAGTACCCTCGACGTAGAAATGTCATTAAATTACGTGGAATTGTCAAAATTAATGCCTCCTAATTTATCATTTAATTAAATAGGCAAGAAAATAAATATATAAAACTCATTAAAATTTAGTCTGAAGTCTGTCCTTCAAAAATGTATTTTTCTCAATGTATTCTCCGTTATGTGTTGCAGTTTTTTTGTCTATCTTCGCATAAGGGCATGTATCCAATGCTTATTCTGCATACACACTCTTCAAACGTTCGTCGAATGGGAATTGGTGTATTGCCTTAGCATTGAGAAATAATTATATGACGTTTCGTTGTTTTAACTGTCCGTCGTTGACAGCCATTTTTAAACTGTTACTGTGTTGTAATATGTTAATTAAACAGGCGGGTTATGCTATACAGTGCAGAAGAGTGTTTAGGGATCCCGAAAAATTAACAAATTGCGCACCGATACAATATTTATTTACATAAAAATTAGTAGGAATTACTTTTTTTACCATTCCTCGTACTAAGATGAAAGTGTACCTAGCAGTGGTACGTCCAGTGCTGTTATACGCTAGTGAAACATGGGTTGTGTATAGACGATATGTGAGGGCACTCAATAACATTCACACAACTTGTCTCTGCAACGTTACAAACGTCAGATGGAAAGACAAGTTTCATGATACTATTGTCCTTACCAGATCAGGTATCATGTGCATTGACACTATTGTGAAGCAGACACTGATTCTTTTTGCAGATCATGTGGTATGTATGCCACATTACCGCATACCAAAGATGCTACTCTATGGTGAGTTGTAGAAGGGCAAACGCTCTCAAGTTGGCAAAAATAAACGTTACAATGACTCGTTAAAGACATCACTGAATACCCTTGAAATAAACTTTTTTAAACATGGGAAGGCACGGCACGAAATATAGCAAAATTGCAAATTAAAATTAAAAAAAGACATATAATCTTCTGAAAAGATGAAAAATACTAAATCTCAACATCGGAGAATAGCTAGAAAGTCAAGGATAGATCAGAAACCATCTACAGTGGTCATCCCATGCCTAAACTAGACAAAGAAATATATTTTAGTGTAATATAATTCATTATAATTTTTATCTACGATACATTTAATGAGATGATTTAAATTGCAAATCGTTAACAAGTTTCAAAATTCGCGGTTTAGTTTTCGTTAATTCCTGTGGCTGTATAGCTACAGTGTACATTAGTGAAAACAAATTATATTAGATATTTCATGCAAATTGTTCCAAAATTAACATTGTCAGTTAATGCATTCTTTCAGCTGGGATCAGCAACCTCCCTCCAGGGCCAGATACATGGAACACATGATATGGAACACAACAACAGCTCACAAACACATGCATATATCACACAATGGCATTGGGTCAAAGGGCATGAGCCCATGGACCGCTGGATCAGCAACCAACCAGCTGGCCACCCCATAGAAAATCCATAGCAACCATATTTGGGGTCGCGTTCATGAATTCGGATTTTGTATAAGTCATCTTAATCTTTTGAATGTTTACCGTAACTCTTTATGCTGTAAAGAGTTTCCTACCATAATTTAGAATCATTTAGAAGTAACTATACAAATAAATACTAAAATATATAAACATTTGCTGGTCTAGTGGTTTTGTGGTAGAGTGGTCTAATTAATTAGCTGGTTTAGCGGTTTTGTGTAGAGTGGTCTAATTAATTAGCTGATTTAGCGGCATTTTGTTAGAGGAATACTACATTACCTGGTTTAGCATGGTTTTTGTTTTAATGGTAGAGGTATACTACATTAGTTGATTTAGTGGTTTTTGGGTAGAGGTATACTACATTAGTTGATTTAGTGGCTTTTTGGTAGAGGTATACTATATTAGTTGATTTAGTGGCTTTTTGGTAGAGGTATAGGCCTACTATATCAGTTGATTTAGCAGATTTTTGTTAGTGGCCTACTTCCTTATCTGATTTAACTGCTTTATGATAGGGACGTCTATTTCGTTAGTTGGTTTAGTGGCTTTATGGTAAGGACGTCTATTTCGTTAGTTGGTTTAGTGGCTTTTTGGTAGGGACGTCTATTTCGTTAGTTGGTTTAGTGGCTTTTTGGTAGGGACGTCTATTTCGTTAGTTGGTTTAGTGGCTTTATGGTAGGGACGTCTATTTCGTTAGTTGGTTTAGTGGCTTTTTGGTAGGGACGTCTATTTCGTTAGTTGGTTTAGTGGCTTTATGGTAGGGACGTCTATTTCGTTAGTTGGTTTAGTGGCTTTTTGGTAGGGACGTCTATTTCGTTAGTTGGTTTAGTGGCTTTTTGGTAGGGACGTCTATTTCGTTAGTTGGTTTAGTGGCTTTTTGGTAGGGACGTCTATTTCGTTAGTTGGTTTAGTGGCTTTTTGGTAGGGACGTCTATTTCGTTAGTTGGTTTAGCGACATGTTTAGGACAGGAGTACAGCGAAATGTGTTTTTTAACAATATAGATCGTTGTTCACTTAGAACTTTCTTGATTCTCACTCTTATTTTAAAACTTGTACTTAGATTTCTACAAATATATTTTATACAACAGAAATCTAAGGTACAACGCACGTATGATCACATACGGTAGTTATTCAGTGAATATCTTGTGCAACTAAAATTGCTTTTTTATAATTTCGTTGTGAAGCAGCAAATGTTGTGTTTTTTTTCAAGTTTTATTTTCCATTATCAGAGCCCGGTTTAGTTTAGAATTCGTGTCACGTTCCAGGGATTTGTAAGCAATGCAAAACCTACACAGCTTCAGATAATAGGGGATTTTCAGTTTGAATATTTTTTTTCTTGCACAGACAGATAATATTTGCGTTTCCTTACACGAGAGTGCAGCGTACTCCAATGTGTTTGTACAATGTATACGTTATGATTATACGCTCAACTAGATGATAGTATAAATTATTATAATAGTGACGTAATCCACTGAACTGTGGTAACATTTTGGTTTTGGTAACATTTAATCGTGGTCGTCGACTGTATAAGACCTTTAGGTAAATGGGAAAACAGCCTCCTAATGACTAGTTTGATTTTCCCTTTGATTTTCATTGATCGTCATTATCATCATCAGGTGGCATATCCTGAACAGTCGTAGCAGTCATCAGTCTTTCGAAACTTCTGGCTATCTTGAGTCCGTCTTCCTGCGTCTGTTACAGTCATGTTCAGTTGGTTTTTAATGTCTTGTGTCCATCTTCTTCCCCTTCCTTTTGTTAGTATCAAGCTGGTATCATCCCCTCTATTATGGTCTTCTCTAGGCTGTCGTCGCATTTCATAAGTTCACAATGTATAGTTTTTTTTTAAGGAACTATGCTATTCATCTATTCTTTTACATTCATTTCTCCCAGTATGGCTACATTGTTGATATTTTTAGTCCATGGTATTCTGATGATTTTTCTGTAACATTTTGTTTCAAATGCTGCTATTTTATTTTCATTTTGTTGGTGATTGTCCAGGATTCACAGCCATCTATTGCCAATGGGAATATAACATTCCCAAGAATGTTAGTTAGTTAGTTAGTTAGTCGTCGGATCATGATCACTGCAAACTGGACACATCCATAGTTGCTCCGATCTCTCCTTGAGTGCATCCGCCATCACACTTCTGCTGACAGTACCGGTCCTATTCTGGTTGACCATCACTCTTCTGCGCCCTCCAAAATGTTCACCTCTAGCAACACCGCATTTCAATCCCTGATCTTTAATCCTAGCCATTGAAAAGGAATCATCATCCACATTAGTCTCACTCTCGCGTGTTATATCTCTTAAGGAGTAAAAACGTCAGCGTGATCCATTGCCCCATCGCCCTGTGCCACAATCGCGCACGATGCCAGTTGATCCGCTCTTTCATTGCCTCGAACGCCCACATGTCCCGGCACGAAAATAAATGTAACCACTTTCAAGCTCGCCTTTCTCAAGGCATCAATCCATTGTTCGCGAACGAGACCCACTTGTGCCTTCTTAATCATACTCATAGAGTCACTCAAGATGCAGACCTGCGTTACCTTCTGTGTGCGTAGCCACTCAAATGCCTTGGTCACCGCCATAGTCTCCATGGTCATATTACTCGTAGTGATCGCAAAGGCACAATTTTCCTCCTTGATCGTTTTACCTGCGCACTGAGCTGTAAAGGCCCAAGCACTGCGAACATGCCTAATTACAGATCCATCAGTGTATATAATCACATCCCCTTCTTTGGTATTCTCACTGATTAAAGCCTGCGCTTCTTTCTCCACAGCTGTGGGACACCGTTCACTGCATTCCCTGCTACGTGATATTACTACTCTCAAACAAGTTTCGAAATCTGTGGGTAGACCTATCCATTCCGCAACTGCTGCCACATCCTGTAATCTGCACACGCTTTGTATGACATCCTCAGCACGTCCCATCCACGACCTTCCTCTCTTGAGTCTGCTGCCTTTATCTTTCTGTATTTCGGAATGCAACGGGTGTTCCTTATCTGCATGTATTTGAAGGTACGCCCGTGCGCGGCAATACTGTAATCTATGCTCAGCTGTTGGGCAGTCATTAGGTATCGCATAGCTCTTGTCGATGTGTGTCTTGTTCATCCCAGAATGATACGCATTGCTGCATTCTGGAATCTATCCAGTCTTTCGATCTGAGTTTGGCTAAGAGTCAGAATTGCCAGTGCATATTCCACCACAGCCACAACAAAACCCTGGTACAAAAGAAATAACAATCTTTGCTTACACTGCACAGCAGCCATAACCTTCATTGCTGCTAAGTCTTTAGTCCCTAAATTCAGAGATGAGCAGTCATTAGTCAGATGTGATCAGTCTTTAGGCTTCAGAGAGATGATCAGTTAGTACCTAGACTCAGATATTATCAAACATTAGCCCTAGAGAGATTATCAATCTTTAGTCCCTACACTGATATGATAGTTTTAGCACCTCCGGACAGATATGATCAGTCTTTAGTCCCTACACGGATATGATAGTTTTAGCATCTCGGCACAGATATAATCAGTCTTTAGTCCCTACACGGATATGATAGTTTTAGCACCTCGGCACAGATTTTAATCAGTCTTTAATTCTTACAGATGTAATCAGTCTTTAGTTCATACAGATATTATTAGTCTTTAGTCCCTACACGGATATGATAGTTTTAGCACCTCGGCACAGATTTTAATCAGTCTTTAATCCTTACAGATGTAATCAGTCTTTAGTTCATACAGATATTATTAGTCTTTAGTCCCTACACGGATATGATAGTTTTAGCACCTCGGCACAGATTTTAATCAGTCTTTAATCCTTACAGATGTAATCAGTCTTTAGTTCATACAGATATTATTAGTCTTTAGTCCCTACACGGATATGATAGTTTTAGTACCTCGGCACAGATATGATCAGTGTTTAGTACCTAGACACATATAATTAAGTCTTTAGTCCCTACTGAGATATGATCGATTTAGCCCCCAGAGAGATGATCAGTCTTTAGTCCCTTCCTCGAAGACGATGATTTTCACTCTCAGTAAAATTATACATTATGACGAAATGTATTCATTTGATTTCCCTAACAACTCTATGAAATTTATATTTTTCATTATCAGTAGCAAAGACAAAACAAATTAATATATTCTTCTTCTTCTTCAGTGTTCGCTCTCAAATAACCACAACGAATATTTCTTGTGATTTCCGCCAGGGAGGGTGAAGTACGATGTGCTGCAAGTTCCACAGTAGAACTGTGATTATTTGCACCCCGGTTGGCCACTTGTGGTCAGGACGTCCGAGGTCCAGCACATCAGTTTTCGTCATTCCTATATATCGGGGTTGGTCCCTAGTCCGTGACAGCCTGTCTATGTGTCGCCGGGCACGCTGGTGTGTAGTGCCTCTTCGCCAAGACGCTTGTCGAGCGCGTCAATTTGTACGAGGTGTTCCACTATCTATGAACTCATCTCATGCATTTGGACAAACTGTGCCTGTGCCCATCGGGTACTGAACCGTTTCTCATCCGCGATCCTGGTTCCGTTTGAGGAAGAACTCACCAGAAGAGTTGGTCCCTGGCTCGTTCGCCCTCCTACCCGAGGCGTCGTTCACGGACATCATGGTTCCCTCGTCCGAGTTCGAGTCTCACACCACGCGTTTGAGAGCAAGGCGTTCTCGAGCTGTACAACCTTGTCCCAATAGCGCCTGAGCCCATCAGGTACTGAACCCTTTCTCTCTGCAAGTGCATTTCCGGTAAAGGAAATCTTGACAGTAGAGTTGGACCAGGGTGCCATCGTTGTCCCTTTTTTGCCTAAGCCCATCAGGTACGACACCCTTTCTCTTTGCGAGCATATTTCTGGTGTAGGAAGGCTCTACATTAGAGTTGGTTTAGGTCTTCTTGCTTTTCCGAACGCTCATGATTGGGTCTGGGTCTCTGCCTATGAGGAGTACAGGTAGCTAGAAGCTCGTATCGAGCTAACAGAGCTTGTAGTTTCCCCTTCCTATGAACCTTTCACTTTCTATTTGCAGTTCGTGCTGCCCTCTGGCGCTGTTCTGCCAGTTCATTGTTTCATTGTACTCATTATGACATTATTTATTTCTCACCTTTACGTGCCTTTTACATTGGCCGCCCCTCCAATGTATTTACTGGACTAACTGGCGTCACTGTATATCGACAGTGTCGCTGTATGTGGTGATGCAAATAGTGTCGGGGATATTGCCTCTCTCTATTGCAGTCATATCTCTTTCTATCTGCTTCATCAACATTCCCGGACACGATCCCCAAATGATTTTGCCAGAATCAGCTCGAGCTGCTGTTTTCTGTTTCCAGGGTGCACCGCGAGGAGGTACATTTGGGATCTTTGTTATCTGCTAACCCTGGGTTCGCCTAGAGCAATGCGTTCCTTTGCACCCCAAAAAATTATTATGATCCCCAGTTAAACTAGAGAAAACATATATGATCTCCAGCTAATCTCGAGAAAACGTATATGATCCCCAGCTAAACTAGAGAAAACATATATGATCCCCAGCTAAACTAGAGAAAACATAAGATCCCCAGCTAAACTAGAGAAAACATACATGATTCCAAGCTAATCTAGAGAAAACATATATGATCCCCAGCTAATCTAGAGAAAACATACATGATCCCCAGCTAAACTAGAGAAAATCTATATGACCTGCACTAGAGAAATACGAAATAAGGTAGAAAGGTTATTGTAAAATATCTATCAAAGGTAAAAAAAAAGTAAATAATATAACATAAAACAAGAATAATTTTCTACGTTGAAGTCCAACCGAGACCTTATTTCAAGAAACAAATAACAATCAATAAGGCATAACCCATAAACATATTGGCAATTAGAATGACTTGGACCTGTTTCTCTTACCAAAAAAAGAAGGCCAAGTGAAATTACGACACGCGTGTCTAATAAATGACAAATTGCGTGCATTCAATATGTGAGCCTACATTTGCGCACTATTGAAAGACAGAAATAGACATAGATCAATGGGCAATTACCATGAGTGATAAAGTAGTAAACTAGAGGAAACATGTTTTAAAGTCACTAAATTAGGACAAACAAATTTGACAGCTACACTAGATAACAGTTTCCTTTGCTCTATAAGCGTGATGGAATAAGCCTGTTCGTTACTCAGTCATATCAAATATATATCTCTAATTGACCACTAAATTATCTACAACAGTTTTGACGATCATCAAACTAGAACGCAACATTAGTTCTCGCCTAAGTCCTGGGATAAAATAACTTGAATCGACAGCGCAATAAGATATTATATTTCTAATGATTTACTACATGAGACGAAAAGGAACTGAACTCCAACTAGTTTAAATAAAACTGATCGTTCACCAAATTAGATAACCGTAGTTTTCAACGTTCACTAAATTAGATAAAACATATAACTTTGATTGTCTACTAAATTAGATATAATATATAACATTCTTTTTATAATATTTCTTTTTCGCTTCATTCCCCTTTATATTTTGCAGTGTCAGGGGTAGAAGAGTTCTCTGGAGATAGTTTTTATTTTGTGTGTGTTTCGTATATATTTGTTTTCCTTGACTCCTCTATTTCTGTAATCCATCGTTTGAATGGTTCGCTCCCGAATTTGTAACCATCGTGCCTACATATTAATGCCTTTTGAAGGACACTGTCTGATGGAAGTTTGAAGCATGTGCAAACCACGTAATATGTTGTCTTCTGATCTAATCCAGGAATGGCATTGTGTTTGTTAGGATTTTTCTAAGTCATGTCTACTGTAGCAAGTCTTCATTTGGTTTCTGTTGTTAATGTCCACGTTTGAACTTGTTAGCATAGTGATGGAATTATGATCGTTTTATATAGTGCAGTTTTGGTGTTCATTTTTACATATTTGTTTTTTTTTTAAATAGTGGACATCATCCCTAAAATTCGGTATGCTATGTTGCATCTATGTTGAATTTCTTTTTTTTTTTTTTCATTTGATGATGTGATGCTTCTAAGATAAGTGAATTCTTCCTGTTTAAGTTGTTAATCGATTAGGATAGTGATGTATGTTTCTATCTGTTTTTGCAGTGGTGTTATCTCAGTTTTTGTCCTTTTTTATATCTTCATGTTGAAGTCCCTACATGCTGTGTGCATAATTTATATGTTGGTGTAATTGTACTTCTGATGTTGATATTATTACTTGATCGTATGCAAAAAGAAGTTTACTCAAGAGGTTGTTTAGGTTGTAGTCTTCATTGGTGTTGGCAATTTTACATATACAATCCATACATGTGATGAATAGCAAGGGAGATAGAACATATCCTTGTCGTACGCCAGAGTGTACGTGGAATCCTTCTGAAAGTCATACATTTGTTTTATCTGCACAATGACTACATTTGTACCTACTTCTACACACGTTGATTAGATGTTGCAGAACCCTATGTTGTGATCATATTTTCAAAATCTGTTGTCTGTTTACTCCATCGAATGCGTTTTCTTGGTCGACAAAAGAAGTATGCAATTCTTGGTAACGCAAAATGAGTTAAACAGGTTACTAAAACACTTACCTAGCCTATTAATAAAAATATATTTAAAAAAGTATATATAAAAAAACATACAATAAAACTAAACAGGACAATTTTCCACGTATCGGCTGAAATTGAACCTTTTTCAAGAGACAAACAACAGAAAATGACAAAATAAAAAACAAAATAGATGTCTATATTTCATCAAGCAAAATATCATCATATAGACATCTATTTTGTTTTTTATTTTGTCATTTTCTGTTGTTTGTCTCTTGAAAAAGGTTCAATTTCAGCCGATACGTGGAAAATTGTCCTGTTTAGTTTTATTGTATGTTTTTTTATATATACTTTTTTAAATATATTTTTATTAATAGGCTAGGTAAGTGTTTTAGTAACCTGTTTAACTCATTTTGCGTTACTATTTGTTCATTAGGTTACTGCGGCACCATCCACATTGTCGGACACCCTCTGACCATTTGGTTATTTATATATGCAATTCTTGGCATTTTCAGTAGTTTTTTCAGCCATTTGTCTAAATGTAAAAATGGCATGTGTACAGCTCTTGCTCTTACAGAATCTTATTTTAGTGTTGTTAATCTGTGGTTCAATAAATGCTCGTAATCTTCTTTCTAGAATTCTGTTGAAAATTGTTTCCAGGTTGGCGTAGAAGTGAAATGCCTCTGTACTTTGTACAAAGTCTTTGCTACCTTTTCTCATCCAGATAGGTATTATTACATCATTTTATCAGTCACGGGTGTGAGACCAACGCTCTAGTCTCTCGACAGTGCCCCACACCGGATCATTTCATATAACAGATGCTGTGTTTGAACTCATAGTTCATGATTACCTAAAAGCAGAACGTGGTTAGAGCTAACTACTTATAAATTAGAACATGAAAGTGATCAACATGTTGGGTACAATCGGATCTGTCAACATGTTGCGTACAATCGGATCTCTCAACATGTTGCGTACAATCGGATCTCTAAACATGTTGCGTACAATCGGATCTCTAAACATGTTGCGTACAATCGGATCTCTAAACATGTTGTGTACAATCGGATCTGTCAACATGTTGCGTACAATCGGATCTGTCAACATGTTGTGTACAATCGGATCTCTAAACATGTTGCGTACAATCGGATCTCTAAACATGTTGCGTACAATCGGATCTGTCAACATGTTGCGTACAATCTGATCTCTAAACATGTTGCGTACAATCGGATCTCTAAACATGTTGCGTACATTCTGACATGTCAAAATTTTGCGTACAATCGGATATGTCAAAATTTTGCGTACAATCTGACATGTCAACATCTTGCGTACGATCGGATCTGTCGACATGTTGCGTGCAACCAGATCTGTCAACATGTTCCGTACAATCGGATCTGTCAACATGTTGCGTACAATCGGATGTGTCAATATGTTGCGTACAATCTGACATGTCAACATGTACCGTACAATCTGACATGTCAACATGTTGTGTACAATCTGACATGTCAACATATTGCGTACAATCAGATGTTTCAACATTTTATGTACAATCGGATGTGTCGTTCACATAGACGCAGATATGCCAACAACTTCTATTAATCATCACATAACTTATCCCATTTTCGGAACAACAATCTGTCAACTGGCAAGAGTTTGAGAATCATTCAAGAATTATCTTCCAGCTTCTTGTACAGTGTCTACATCATGTTCTTGCATTTAGTTCCGGATTATATGCTGTCATTCAATCCTTAGATTAATTTTTATCGCTTTGTTTTCGAGAGATTGCGAATTTGAATCCAGCTGGCGTTGTGTTGTTTACAAAGATTATTTCGAAGATCATCTGGGATTACCACTTGAAGCTTCAGCATTAACTTGACATAATTGACACTCTCGGCAGGCTGTGTCATGACCGTGGACAATATAAGATATACTGCTTAATAGGTAACCAACCTTCATAATGACTCGTTGATTATTACCATTATTTTCATTGACTAAGATTATATAGTCTGTCAAATAAATAATTGCGTTGTTGTGAAAATATTGTTGTTCGAACTTTAATATCCCTGCCTGCAACATATACTGCTATTGTGTGTCGTATTTTGGGTAGATTTTCACATTATAAATCATTCACAAAATGTGCAGGAAATATCCGTCCCGGTTTATTTAGAAGAAGCATATCAAATACTGAAACAATTGCATATAGCAGTGAAATTCTGAAGTACAGTTAAATGGAATTCGAACCATGACGTAATATTCTGATTGTCTTATATTTTATTGTCAATAGTACTTTATATACATTATATTGTCTTATAGTAGTCAATAGTACTTTATATAAATTATATTGTCTTATAGTAGTCAATAGTACTTACCAGATCACATTTTTTTATGTCTCACTTGAACACAACAGACGGACTATCACTAAGACTAAGGGGGTATGAGGTGCTTACACAAAGCATACAAATTACAACACACATGACATTTTCAACATTTCGAACCGTTACGTAGTTCTCAAGAATATATAAAACAGTGAAAAAGAATGAAAACAGTAAAAACAATGTTACCGCCACAGAGGCACTTAGATACACTTTATTGACATGTAAACAATACGACGTTCAAAGTGACAATGGTGTATGTAGAAACATGTAGTCATGGAAACGGGTTCGTTGAAAATTGGACGGGATGTAATAATAGATACAACAAATTATTACCCAATACAGCTTGGATGGCACTACAATAAGGACCACATCAACACTTATAGGTATGAAGATGTTTACAAAGCAGTCATTCAATCGCAAGCCTGTTTCACCTATATACCTCTTATCACAACTTGTACATATGATAACGTAAATGACATTACGGGATTTACATGTAAAGGCATCATCGATAGTGAACGTGGCCTTAGAAAATGAAACATCGAATCTGAACTACATAAGGACATGTTTAGCAACGACCTGTTTGCAAAGAATAGCGCCCAAGTGAGCAGAGGAACATAAGACCTGAGGTTACTATGGACCAAGATGTTATTAAGATTGTTGTCACACCTATATGCAAACAAAGGAAAGTTCCGGAAAGCGGCAAGAGTTTCAGAATCAGACTGGAGAAGGGAATAATGCTTGAACAAAAATCGACAGACAGTAGAGTTATGGGGATGAAATGTAAGGACACGTTTAACTCTATCAGAAGAGGATGAAGTACATTGAGTATTAGTCAAGGTGTTAGTACATTGAGTATTAGTCAAGGTATTAAGTCGAGATAACTTACAGATACGAAGCCATGCCAATGAAAGCGCATGTTAGGGGAAAATGTCTACGAAAAAAAATTATTGAAGAATTTATCAAAACATTCATCATCATCATTACATAAACGACGAAGGCGAAGAAGCGTGGGGAATAGCAGAGAGTTACCATTTTAACAAGGCGGATAAGAATGGAAATAGTTACAGATGGATGGGTGTTCTTATCAAGAAAAACTGCAACGCCCTAAAACAAACAAAATGGGGTATAGAAGAATATAAAGAAGAGACATCAAGTAAGAACTAACGATGAGTACGGTCAGCAGATCAACTGAACAGAAGACAATATAGTTAAAGCATGCTTAGTATCTTTTAAAAATGAAGACAGTTGCTCTACTAAGGGTTGGAAATATTATCAAGGAAACCTGAACTACGCTGTGGGACCACATCAAACCGAGACAATGACTCTACCAGGTTTAGATTATTTTGGAATTTTTGGCAGCATATAGAAAACTTGTTTGCCTATAAAGCTTTCATCGATACAAATAGATTTCAAAGAAACAGTTCTGTAGCTACTTTTGTTCTGTTCATATGTCGTCTGGTTGCACGCATCGTCTGTTTTTACTTAATGTGTGTTCTTTATATACTTATATACACCATTCTGATGGTCTTAAGGGCTTTGCAGTTTTTACTTGAAAAGAACCATCATCCCTCTGTAACCACTCCAACACTTATCAGTCTTGTTGAACTAGTGATTACGCTCAACTCTTTTGAATTCGATGGACACGTTTTTTGATCAAATCAGTGGTGTTGCTATGGGCACTAAGATTGGACCCAGTTATGTGTGTCATTTCATGGGACATCTTTAACATCAGGTCTGGGAGACTTATGAGGGTCTTTTTTAATTTCTATTCCATATATAAATATATTGATGATGGTATATGTATTACTGAAATGCCTGAGACAGAATTATCTCGCTTCTTCAACTTTATCGACAATTTTAATCCCGATACTCAAATCACATCTAACATTTCTACTACCTCTGTCAACTACATTGGCACTATTCATCTCCCATACCTCAGCACATCTGATAACTACAAACCTACTGATGCATTTGGTTGTATGCGCTACACTTGTTCTCATTCTCCTGCTTGTCGCAACTCTCTGCCATTCCCCCAGCATCTTCGCCTTCGGCGCTGCCTATATAGTGATGATAACTTTCTTGTTAAATCCTCTGAGATGGTTTATGTATTTCGTAGACGTTCGTTCCCTGACAGTCTCCTTTCATTGGCATGGCTTCATATCCGTAAGTTTTCTCCACTTAATACCTTGACTAATACTCAATGTACTTCTTCCTCCGCTGATAGAGTTAATCTTGTTCTTACTTTTCATCCTCATAACTCTCCGTCGAATCTTGTTCAAGCATTATTCCCTTCTCCAGTCTGACTCTGAAACTCGTGCCACTTTCTAGTACTTGCCTTTGGTTGTCTATAGGCGTGACAAAAATCTTCATGACATCTTGGTCCACATTCATCTCAGATCTTATTTTCCTGCTCACTTTGGCACTATTCGTTGCAAACACGGTCGTTGCTACACGTGTCCCTATGTAGTTCAGGTCCGAATTATTTTATTTTCTAAGGCCACTTTCAATATCGATGATGCCTTTACATGTGATTCCCAAATGTCATTTGCGTTATCATATGTAAACGTTGTGACAAGGAGTATATAGGTGAAACGGGTTTACGATTGAGTGACCGCTTCTGTAGGCATCTTCATGCCATAAAACACAGAGAACCTACCCCTGTCGCCATTTGTTTCAATGGTGATGGTCATCATGGTGCCCTTGATATCCAGGTCACTTCCTTCAGATCCTGCAACGCGGATGATAGAACTAGGGATTCTCTTGGAAATCGATTAATTTTTTTAGTTTAGTACCCTTACACTTTTTTGAACACAGCATATTCATTTGTTTAAAGTTGTATTGGTTTGGTCCTAATTGTATTGCTATCCATTTTGTATTGGGTAATAATATGTTATATCTGTTACCATATCCCGTCCAATTTTCAACAAATCCCGCTTCCATGACTACATGTTTCCACATACATCATTGTCACCTTAAACTTTGTATTGTTTACATGTCAATAGTGAATATAGTGCCTCTGTGATGGTAACATTATTTTTACTGTTGTCATTGTTGTTACCTATTGTTTGTTTTATATATTCTTGAAAAAGACCTAGCGGTTCAAAACGTTGAAAATGTCTTGTGTAATATAATATGGTGTTTTCGTGTTTACACCGCATAACCCCTTAGTCTTAGCGATAGTCCGTCTGTTGTGTTCAAGTGAAGCATAAAGAAAACTGTGTTCTACAAAAGTACTATTATTGTTCTGTTTCACTGCAGTACTACCTTATATTAATTTTCCTATTACATTGCAGTCATGATTGTGCAGTTCTTCATTAAGAGGAACAAAGTACAATGAGTAACCAGAGTAGAATGACGTCAATCCTTTAACCCATTTCAAGCTTTTCAATCTCTTCATTTTAAATACGGACACATTCAAATGATACGAGCGCTATTATTGGTCATTGTATCGTATTCTTTGTTAAAATAATTACTTTAATAAGATATGTCTGCTTTACCTCTGTCCAAATCGTGGTATGGTAGTGTTAGGTTACTCACCTGGCGACCAGCTGACACAGATATCGAGTTCACTCGATATTAAAAGCTTAAAATAAATGTCAGGGTAACATTACAGCTACCGATGCTGCGTCTGTCTACTGCATTTATTTAAACATATATATATATAATGTTGAAAAAGGAAACGCAACATTATATGAAACGTGTACTACAATACTTTTTACCGAAATTAATGCTTCAACATTGGCATGAAGAAACTTTTAGACTTTAACTAAACCAAACCTGTGTCCAGTCATTTCCAGCAGTCCAATGATGATGCAGGTTCGCCCACTGTTGTCGGTTCTTGCAATACCGCTCCGTACGAACATGACCTCTTTAAGGTCCGTGATCGAAAGACCAGCGTTGTGCAGCTGGCTACTGAACCTTGATATTAAATTTGACGATCTGCTGGCATTGACTGGACTGTGGATGACGCAGATGGAAATCTATAACTGAGGTGACTGACGTATGAAGCTGTCTTCGGCAGGAGTTGTAACTCCGACTTCCACTGTGCAGTCGTCCTGCCACTGAGCCAGTTTGCTGAAATCGCCTCCAAAAGTGACTAATAGTGCTTCCAACAACACTCAATTGTCCGGCCACTACACTTTATGATTGTCCAGTATGCAAGCGTCCAATGATACTGTATTATTGTGATGTAGTCAGATGAGTCATACTTTATTCGATGACCGTCAATCTTTCATAAGCATTCGATAATGCGATGAACCCCTACACACACCAGAGAGATGTTGTTCCTTCATCCGTAAGGAATTGTTGTTCCGTAAGCGAAGATGGCTATAGCATAAAAAACAAGTTCAATTTATAAGCTACATCGGTCACGATAAGTTCCATCGGTCTCGATAAGTTCCATCGGTCAAGATAAGTTATATCAATCAAGTAAAGTTATGTCAGTCACATTAAGCGATATCACTCCAGATACGTTCCATAAGTCAAGATAATTTCTAGCACTCAAGATAAGTTATATCACTCAAAATAAGTTATATCACTCAATATAAGGTCTTTTACTCAAGATAAATTATATTACTCAAGGTAAGTTATAGCTCTCAATATAAGTTATATCACTCAAGATAAGCTGTATCACTCAAACTAAGTTCTTTCACTCAAGACGTATCTTCACTCAAGATAGGTTCTATCACTCAAGATAATCTATATCACTCAAGATAAGTTATAACAGTAAAAATAAGCTATTCCACTTAAGATACGTTATATCACACAAGATAATCTATATCACTCAAGATACGTGACGCTGATTAGTACCTGCCCATTAAAGCTATACAGGAGATGACTTGAACCAACCAAAGAAAAATCATCCTATTTCGCTGTAGTCAGAATGCATACGTTACTATGTAACTATTCTTTTCTTAGAAAAATTAAGTCGTTGAGATGTCAATTTCTATAGGAATTAGAAACATATGATTCGAGATGAAACAAAACTCAAATGATGAGTTCATAAAAAGATATGAAGTTTGAAATATATAACTATTTCCAGGGACCCATCTGACTCAAATGAAATATGTGGAAACGTTAAAGAAATATAACACTTCGTGTAATCTAATTGATATGAAATATTGAGATGATGTGAGCTAGATGACGGCAGGGATCAATATGTGAAGAATATATTGAGTTATGTTCTGAGGTTAACATCACAGCACACCAGATAGAAGATGAGGAGTGTGGGCCAGTAAGAGAAGGGGTTATACGCAGCGTGTGTTAGAGAACAGAATAAGCAATGTTTGCTGTTGTTGTTTATAAGTAGGTATGTTTGTTTGCTTGCCTGTTTATTTGCTGTTTTTTTGTTTTTTTGTTTGTTGGATCGATCTCTGTGAAAATACCAGCGATAATCTTTCGTGTGCCAAACGGAGTATGAGCATCTCGTTCATTGTTCAAATAATAAGACCACTGTCTTCTTTTCAGACATGTCGAAGGAGGCGACTAAGGAAAGTTGAGTGATAGGCTGACACTCTGTCACCTGTGACTAAAAACAGGACCCATAAATCCTATTAACAATCCTATGAGAAAATTTTATGACGTCGAGTGTCGCCTCGATTGCGTAACTTAGGACGTGTTTTTGTCAGAAAGGGTATAGGCTGTCACGATTTAAAGGGATTACTTCAATCATCAGCTGGGATGAAGATCTTGTTGTTTATGTGCAGTTTATGAGGATAGGGCGGTTCTTCAGAGATTTTTCTAATAATCACTTGATATGAATTTGATTATTTGTAGATACATAGGGATTTCTTTGATTCAAAGGAGTTGATTAGAGCAGTCATTGAAACCCTACGTGAAGACTAGGGGGAGGTCGATTCGAGGCCATGTATATATTCAGAGAATGGTAGATATGGGGAGGGGGGAAGAGACTAGATGCGCTGGCAGAAAGTAATCCCTCTCCGAAAATATCAGTAGAACGCGTAATCAGCAACTGACTGGGACACTGACCTTATACACTTTTAGATGGCTGACGGAACAGCAAGCAGAGCATATATGGGAATAGTGTTTGAAGGTATCCCATGTGGGGGTAGAGCTGGAAGATATCCCGTGTTGGAGTAGAGTTGGCTGATATCCCATGTTGGGGGTAGAGTTGGCTGATATCCCATGCGGGATCACAACAATCCAAAACTTTACTAAAGCCGGATATGTTAAACCGAAAAAAACGTATATATTGCCGGCACACGTAAACCATGATTTATTGTATCTCTATCTCTGCACTTACATCCATCCATCTGTTATGTAGCTGGTGGAGAACGAACTAAGAAAAGTTCTTAGAACGTTTGACGGACTTAAGTAAAGGTATTTCCACAAGATACCACAAACATGAAATATAGTCCACACACCTGACACCTCAGTATGTGACCAATGGAATCGTGCATCGCTAACATGTGCATTCAGGTAGTTTATTATGAGCATGCGTTGACAGCAGTAAACTAGTCACCGCATAATTAAACTACAATTTAATCAAGCTTACAAAGTGCTTAGAGAAATACACAGAGTAGTAATCTAACGTAAGTAGTACAATCATTGAGAAAACGTGTACAGGGTTGTGCAACAGATCTCAGGTTTGGCGCACATAATTTACCAGAACATTATTTCTTACAGCGATGTTTGCTACGAAATTTAGTAATTATATTATCAGAAACATTCAGCGTAGTAATTTATCATCTTATCCTATCTTGCTCAAACTCCTGTCGCTTAGCAGGATGTATGCTTAAGTAATAAGTGCAGTGTATCGGGTTAACAGCTGGAGTAAGATATATATATTATGTTTGTTTGGCTGGATCCCAAAGCTATTAAGAGTGATATAGTTCATGTATCCTTCTGTGAAATGGTGAATTTCTCCAAATCTCTATTTCATGTACAGAAGACGCCAACTTTCAGCAGTGTAGAATACTTTGAGAAAAGACACCAATATCATAGGTGTGGAATACATTGACAAAGAGTAGATCTGAAAAGAGTAGATATGAAACGAACCCACAACTACGTGAATGAAATGTGACCTACTCTAACATACCTGAAGGAAATGAGAGCTAGCCCAACCTAGATGAAGGGAATGAGAACTACCCCGGCCTAAAATAAATGTGTAGCATATCCTTTACAAAGTACAAACATTCTTCTATCTAGGAAGCAAATTAACACTCGACGGTGATGTCATGTCAGAAATTACAACTGGCATTGTTCTAGCATCAAGTGTATTTAACAGACTGTCTAATATCTGGAAGTCAAAGTCAATCAGCACACGCACGAAAATGCGCTTATTTAATTCCTGCGTTATTCCGGTGCTATCATATGAATGTGAGAGCTGGAAAAGCTCTTTATCTTTAGAAAAGAAATTACTGAGTTTCGAGAACAAATGTCTTCGTAGGATAAGTAACACCCATTTGGGTGAATTCAAATCGAATGATAAAATCAGAGAAGAGACACGTCAACATTTCATCACAGACTTTATCAGAAAACGCCGTTGGTCTTACATCGGACATGTCCTACGCGCAGACACCAACAGAATACACCACCAATCACTTGAATGGATACCTACAGGCAAAAGAGCAATGGGTAGACCAAAAGAAACACTCAGAAGAACAACACTTAGAGAAAGTAAAACAACTAATATTCATACTATTCAAAATCTGCACAGAATAGCTTTGAACAGACAGAATTGGAGAGATCTGACCTCTGCCCTATGCGCTAACTTCAACGCAAAATGAAAATCAATGAATGAATATCCTTTACAGGACTTAGCTATCACCCCAGCAATTGTTGGCTGTGGTGATTTTCTAGGCAATATAAATGCGTTCAGTAGTTTGCCATTGCTTTCTGAACTGGCCTGTTAAACAATTGCCTGTAGCTGGGATCGAACTCGGTACCTTGGCCGTCACAGACGCGCACTCTACCACTTCGCAATAAAGCCGGACACCACCACGACCTACATGAAGGATATGTGACCTAATAGGAAGCATCGAGAAATTATTGAAAAATAAACCAGTTAGCAGACGACATTACACCTGAAGCAGTCTTGTTTCTGCTTATGCTTGCGTTCTATGTCCGTTCTAAAACTCCTGCAGGATGAAGTCCCTTGAACAGAAGGAGTTGTGCCATAGTGTACGACTTTTCAGCCAAATTGGTGCGTTTCGGCCTGACACATCTGATTTCATGATGGATTCTGGATCGTTTTCATCATTCATGTGATGATAGGGAAAACTATACCACATAACCTACTTAGTTGCATCTTGTGACATGCATGAAAGGTAAATCAATTTTGCTATTCCTTGCCGATGTTTCTGTTGATACGTTACTCATGTTTGTCACCTCCGAACAATGAGGCCTTATGGTCCTTGCATTAAATATACCTAATGGTACGTACTTGTTAAAATGTGTGTGCTCATAGTTGATTGTGCATACCTACGTAATTTGGGTATCGTCGTTGTCTACATCTAGATCAGCAGGTCAAAGAGAAATTTATACATTGGATGTCTAGACTCAAATCACAACTTTTTTTTAGGAATGAGGATTGTTCGAATTTGGAAACGTGTTTACTTAATGCGACTGCGTGCCAGCTGAAAGAACCCGGTTCGCATTTTGTATGCTGCCGTTCGATTGTATAACGATGTGACAAGCACAAGACAGACCGCCACTTTTATCATTATGGTGGTATAAGCGAAGGACGAATAACACGTTTATTTTAACACGTTCCATCTAATTCAATTAACAACAGATTCTCATTTCAAGTGTGCCTCAGTGCACATGAAAAGGTAAATATATTATGAGTGTCAAGATTTATTCTTGGAAACTATGCACACAAAGATTACGGATACATATGTCTAATAAAAATGTCACGCAATAATTACATTCTTTTGGGGATAAATAAGTCTAACTCGTACGAAGATCAAAGGAATTAACCGATATTAAAAAATGCTGAATATTAATATTATAAATCGGTGAAGAAATGTACAATGTTGCTTACAAGTTTCATTGAGATATTGAATTGTATACGGGCAATGATTTTGAACGCACTCTGAAAATAATCCAATAGGTCAGTGGTAAATATAGACTTTCCTAAACAAAAGAAAAAGCATGAGCCAATAAGAATGTGTTGGTCATCTGATAAAGATCTAGTGACAGATTGACTATAGCACTGCTGTTTCACAAGAACGTATTGGTCATCTGATGAAGATATAGTGAAATATTAACTATATCACTGGAGTGCAAATGGAATGCATTGCTCTAGGC
Organism: Meghimatium bilineatum; assembly: GCA_034231615.1. NCBI lineage: Eukaryota > Metazoa > Mollusca > Gastropoda > Stylommatophora > Philomycidae > Meghimatium > Meghimatium bilineatum. Next base: position 64,153,722 of record CM067321.1, on the reverse strand, counting down.
GGACACAGGGTTAGCAGATAACTAAGATCCCAAATGTACCTCCTCGCGGTGCACCCCGGTAACAAAACAACTGCTCGAGCTGATTCTGGCCAAATCATTTGGGGATCGTGTCCAAGAATGTGGAGGAAGCAGATAGAAAGAGATTTGACTGCAAAAGAGACAGACAATATTTCCGACACCATTTGTATAGCCACATACAGAGACACTGTCGACATACAGTGACGCCTGTTAGTCCAGTCAGAACATTGGAGGAGTGGCCAATGTAAAAGGCACGTAAAGGTGGATGCATGGAGAGAAACAAATATATGTCATAATAAGTACAATGACACAATGAAAGGGCAGAACAGCGCCAGAGGGCAGCGCGAAATGCAAATGAAAAGTGAAAAATTCCTGGGAAAGGGGAACTATAAGCTCGGTTAGCTAAAGATGAGCTTCTAGTTACCTGTGCTTCTTATAGGCAGAGACTCAGATCCAATAATGGGCGTTCGGAAAAGCAAGAAGACCTAAACCAACTCTAATGTCGAGCCTTCTTATACCGGAAATATGCTCGCGATGAGAAAGTGTTCCAAACCCGATGGGCTTGGCAAGAAAGGGACAAAGATGGCAGTCCTGGCCCAACTCTACTGGCAAAATTTCCTATACCGGAAATACACTTGCAGAGAGAAAGGGTTCAGTACCTGATGGGCTCAGGCAGAAAAGGGACAACGATTTTAGCCCTGGCCCAACTCTACTGTCGAGCTTTCCTATACCGGAAATACAGTTGCAGACAGAAAGGGTTCAGTACCTGTTAGGCTCAGGCGCTATTGGGACAAGGTTGCTGAGCTCGAGAACGTCTTACTCTCAAACGCGTGGTGTAAGACTTAAACTTGTGCGAGGGGTTCACGAAGTTTGTGAATGACGCCTCGGGTAGGAGGGCGAACGAGCAAGGGTCCAACTCTTCTGGCGAGTTCTTCCTTATACGGAACCAGGCTCGCGGATGAGAAACGGTTTAGTACCCGATGGACACAGGCAGAGTTTTTCCAATTGCACGAGATAGATTCATAGATGGTGGAACACCTCGTACCAGATAGACGCGCTCGAAAAGTGTCTTGGCGAAGAGGCACTACACACCAGCGTTCCCGGCGACAGATAGACAGGCTGTCATGGACTAGGGACCAAACCCGAAATAAATGAATGACGAAAACGGATGTGCTGGACCTCGAACGTCCTGACCACAAGTGGCCAACCGGGGTGCAAATAATCACAGTTTCTACTGTGGAACTTGCAGCACAACCTACTTCACGCTGCCCGGCGGAAATCACACGAAATATACGTTGTGGTTATTTGAAAGCGAACACTGAAGAAGAAGAAGAAGAAGAAGAAGAACTATAGCACTGCTGTTTCCCTTTAGACTGAATTTGGCACCATTACTAAGATGGGCAAAAAGGTGTAAGCCGAGATGTCGTCGACTCTGAATGAAATGTAAAAGTATTGAAAGGCGTTAAGCAACACCGTCTCCGATTAAAGACCTATTTGCTACTAGGAAACCCAGAATATAAAAATGATCAAATAACAGCCAATACAAATGGAGATAATAGTGCATTGAGTCATAGTATAGTCATAATGACCAATTAAAATCACAGTAATAATCAAATGATATCCACTAGGTCTTATTGCCAAAGGTCACTGCTGAGGATTGGCATAATTGTTAATGGGTTTTTCCATATATGCTCCGTCCTCTCAGTGAAATGGTACGCCACCACCAAAAGTACCACTCACAGTACGTACCTCCGTAGCTTGGAGCAATAATCATAGGTGCTTACCGTAAAAAAACAACCGCTTCATATACAAGATGTAAATTGACGAATTCCAACTCTCTACCTTTTGGGCACATGAAGAATGGCTTAACAACTGCCCATCGGAATCTCCAATCTTATCCAGCAATATATGTTTATGATAATTGTACGCAGTTATTGCAGCAGTTCTTTCAAGGAATACGATCATAATTCGGCATGATATTTTGGCGCCTATACCGCCTAGTGAAATATCTATTTCAAACATGACAGCATGGGTCCCTGTATTAGAAATTGAATCCGCGTGAGACCGTAGTAAAACTATACTTCACATTGTAAACACGAAACAAATACACAATGGATTGAATATTAGTTTTGCGTGAAACAAAACATGAAATCGATGTTTGGACCACATAGGTATTTTTTAATATTGGGACAAACACAACCGGAAGAGATGTTGTCCCTCCTTCGCAAGTGAAGATCAGTATGCCAAGTTAGAGAAAAAACAATACAAAATGCGATGAACAAGTAGAAAAAACAAAACATTTGCGATTGTCTAATTTAGTTTGAGGGTTTGAGGTCGTAGATTCCGAGAATTTCTATCTGTATCAGGAAAGTTCTATTGCAGTGCATGCAGGAGTGCAGAGGATCCCGAGTAGGTGAGTTTTCAGATTTGTCCTTACGTTTCTTTCGCTTGTAAATTTCCCGCAGTGTTCTCTCTTTTTTTTCAAATTTAGTGATGCCAGCATTGATCTGCGTGTGCCAAGCTGAGCTATCAAGGGCTACAGTCTACCAGGAGCTAGGATCGATGATGCAGTGCTTAAGTGAGTTCAAGCATCAGAAGAGAACAACAGAGTAGACTGAAGACTACATTAAGTTTTGTGATGGAAACTGACAGATCTTATTTGACAGATATATCTTATTTCCAGATCTCCCAGTTCCATCATTTAATTTTATAGTTTTCATTTGAATATGTTATTCCATTATGTGCATGTCCCTATTTTGATAAACACATACTTGATCGAAACGTCGGCTCCGTGTCTCTATGTAAATAACTAGCTACACCTACCGGTCAACGCAGAGAATGAACTTTCTTAGTAACAACATTATTTTCGAATGTTTATCTGAAATAAAACGTATGATATATACGTTTTCATAAAACAATCATATCTTTTTGTGACATATTCCCGAAGAAGACCAAGTCTACATTATAGTTCCGAATGCTGGACTAAGGACTCCTTCATTGTTTCTAATCTTTAAATTGGTTTCAACAATCCAAACCCAGTTGAAGATAACTGTAAACAGACACTTTGACGCCGCAGACTAAACAAACTACAAATCAATCATTTGCTGATAGAATTGAGGACCATTTAATCTTTTCTGTCAGACAGTCAGGGTGTGGGAGCAAATTGGGAAGTTCAAAGAGAGAGATAAAGAAAGAGAGAGAGAGATAACATCTACAGCACTGAATCATGGATATATAGATTCAGCCACCAAGAAACACATTATTAATGAGAACTCAGATGACATAAAGATACTGGCTAACATGCACAATATCACAAAGAATATCGAAGTATCTAAAGACAACATCTATGAATAATTCTTTAAACATTTGCAGAATCGTCCAAGATAAACTGATGGGCATGTGATGAACGTGTGTGAGTAATAAAACAGATGAATTCAATGGTTTGCTGACAGATACACTGACAAATATTTACCTTGCGTTCGAAGTGTAACCACTCCACAACAAATCATGATCACTGGAAATATCAACAACAGAGAAGCATAGAATGTAAAATAAAATATATCAGACAAGTTGTAATAACAACTACACTAGTCATAAAGGTATGCCCATAAATTACATCAACATTTTTGGTAAGGAGATCTAAAAAAAATATTGACACGTGTTGACAGGGGAGGGGGGGGGGAGGGGGATATATTTTTTGCGACAAATAAATACATTTTATATATATTATAGGTATTTGCATTTATATTTTTGTATGCGTTTTCATTTTATTTTGTTCTCTCTTAATACTTGGCATGCTTAGTAACATAGTCGTAACCTTCAATAAAAGTTACCATGTTGTTCCGAACGGCCGACGTTGTGCTTGAACTAGTTACGGGAACGACGTGGGTGGGCGGAACAACAAAGAAACATGTCGCATGGGCCAGAGGTGTGACCTGATGTCGACGTCTGTTTCGGTGGCAGTTGACTCAAATCACTATCGAGTCGAATGGCTGCTGGAACAGAGAGCGGAGCACTTATGGGAATGCCCCACGTGCTGTGAGGCCAGTCTTCTAATCAAGAATCAAGAACATGGTAGTAAATTATCAATTACAATTTCATAGCAGATTTTACTTAAACATTCTTCATTCAAAGTTACAGAAATTACGCATAATGCTTTTTTTTGTTGTTGTAAAAATCTGAATCTATTTCGTGCAAATAAAGGAATGAAATATTGCTAAACTTTGCAAACTTCCTTTCATCAGTAATAGATTAAAGATTACTTTCAAATTGCACTAACTGAGTATAATGCTCACAGGACAAACATGGGGAAAGTGGCATATCATAATAGCAGTTTAAAGAAGACGTTCACTATTGATTTAACCAAAGAGCAACAACTTTCTGTTATCGGTTTTGTAAACAACTAAATAAGTCACACCGCTAGAAACGTATAGCCAAACCATTTGTTACGTTTTTTATTATTGCTACATTTCAGTTGGTCACAATTTACATATTATATTGACACCGGTCAAGATGGCGGGCACGTTGGATATCTTTCGGCCAGCCTCTAGACCGGATAATAGTTTTTGGTGTTTCAGTATAATTCTGATGGAATATGTGATTTCTACATCTGAATGTGATAGATTAGAACACAGTGTAACCATTTAGAAACTCTGAAACAACGCTGTGACAGATCTAGCAAATCGACAGCGACGAAAAACACTGCTCATAGAAAAATTAAGAGTGCTCAGGAGACGACTAAACGTAACACGATCAAATTTGGAACCATTAATATCTGTGGATTAAAAAATAAAGCTGTAGATCTAATATAAGAGATGGAAAAACGAAAGATAATACTACTAGGATTAGCAGACACACGAATAAAAGGCCAAGGAAACAAAAAACTACACAAGGACTACACATTAATATACTGTGGTGTACACAAGAATGCGAAAGCTAAACATGGTGTAGCTTTCCTCCTTGAACCCGCGCTGTCCAAACATGTCATTAACGCGACCTTTGTGAGCGAAAGGCTGATAGCGATAACAGTAACAATAGACAACGAGAACACATCATTCATCCAATCATACGCACCCTGCAATGTACACAACAACGAAACGGAAAGGGAAGAATTTCGAAACCGTAAATGGTATAATAAACAAGAATAACACAGAAGAAAACGTATTTGTACTTGGAGACTTTAACTCCCACTTGGGACCAGAAAGATACGGTATAGATGAGTACATTGGACGATTCGGAGATAAAATAAACAAGATAAATGACAACGACTACAGATTAATTGAAATGTGCATCCAGAATAACTTATTTATAACAAACACATTTTTCAAGCACAGAGAATCCCAAGTTCACACCTGGTACAAGTGGAACAATTTAGACTGCAAAAGCCAGATAGACATTATATTAACAAGAAGAGCCAATAGAAGGAAAATAACAGACGCAAGATCCATACCAAACATGTGTGTAGACACCGACCATAACGCAGTAATAATATATGTAAAAGCAAACAGAAAGAGAAAGAAGAAAGACAACAACAAAGATAACAAACCAACAACAATTAAAATCCACAAGCTAAAGGACGACACGGTACGTTAGCAATACGCACAAAAAAATCACAGAACAATTCGAAAAATTACCAGTAGATACTACAACAGCAGAAGAAGAATGGAAACTATTCAAAGAAGCTATAACACAAGCAGCAGGGGACGCATGCGGATACAAGAACAATAGTGTTAAGAAACCAAAAATAACAGCATGGTGGAATGAAGAAGTAAAAAAAGCCACTAAAGAAAAGAAACAACAATATAAGAAATGGGTCAAAAGCAAAAACCAAGTAGATTACATAGAATACAAGACAGCAAAAACAAATGCCAAGAAAGTCATTAAAACTGCCAAAATCAACTCATGGAAAGAATATGGAGACATGCTCAACGCAGATTATAAAAATGCACAAAAGAGGTTCTACAAGAAAATCAAGAACATGAGAAACAAAGAAGATATATATGAACCGACAGAAATAATAAATGATGAAAACGGTAATGCACTAAAAGAACCGAAGCAAATAATGTAAAGATGGCAACAATATTTCAAGGAACTACTAAATCTAAAAGAAGGAGAGGAAGACACAACAATAAACACTACAGCAGCGAACCTAGAACCATATATACTACTATCGGAAATAGAAAATGCAATAAACAAAGCACCAATGAACAAGGCAGCAGGCTCTGATAACATACAAACAGATCTTATCAAAGCAGCAGCAGAGAGCGGGAAAAAATGGTTACACAGACTTTTTAATATAATGTGGAAAAAACAAGAGACACCAGAAGAATGGAGGAACGCGATAATCATTCACATATGGAAGAAAAAAAGGCAGTAAGAGAGACTGCAAAAAATACAGAGGGATATCTTTACTAAGCCACACAGGAAAAATTGTTAACAAAATATTAGAGCAACGACTACGAACATATATTGAACCACAACTTCAAAACACCCAAATGGGCTTCCGTAAGAACAAAAGCTGTACGGATGCTATCTTTACACTTAGACAACTAACAGAAAGAGCCACAGAAAACAACACAGAATTATATATCGCATTCGTAGACCAAGAAAAGGCATTCGACAGAGTAGACAGACAACAACTATGGGAAAACAATATCAATATACGGAGTACCAGAACATTTAATCAACATATGCAAGGGCATTTATGATAATAGCCAATGTGCAGTAAGAACAAATGCAGGTGTGTCCAATAAGTTCCAAATTCAATCAGGAGTTCGCCAGGGGTGTGTCCTATCCCCTCTACTTTTTATAACATATATCGACCACATCTGTAAACTAACAAGTACCAACGAAGAAGATAACATAAAAGACAAATTGAACGAACTACTCTTTGCAGATGACCAAGTACTAATAGCGACATCAGAAGAACAATTGCAAGACCATATGAACAAACTCCACATAACATGTCAAAAATTCAACATGAAGATTAATATTGAAAAGACTGAAATAATGGCAATAGCAAAGAAAGAAAGAAATATCACTATCTATATCGATGATAAACACCTTAAACAAGTAAATGAGTTCACTTACTTAAGAAGCATTATATCGAGTGAAGGGAAAACAAGTAAAGAGATACAAAATAGATGCAACAAAACATACCAGATCCTAGGACAGATGACACGCATTTTCAAGAACAAAAATGTAAACATAGACACTAAAGTTGCATTATACAAGACTATTATTATGCCATCACTATGCTACCAGTGCCAAACCTGGACAATGACAGCACAAGACAAAAGAAAAATAGTGACAACAGAAATGACATGTCTACGAAGAATACTCGGAGTGTCATTAAGAGATAGAATTAGAAACGATAACATCAGACAGATAACCAAAACAATACCAGTATTGGAACACATCAAAAGACAGCAGATCAAGTGGTTTTCACACGCTTCCAGACTACCGACATATAGCATGTCACAAATGGCCATGACACATAGACATAACGGTTATAAAGCCAGAGGCAGACCATGTAAAAGATGGATCACAGAAATCAAAGAAGCAACAGGAACAAGCTTACAAACAGCGCACAAGAAGGCCATCTCGAGAGAACTCTTCCACCCCTAACGCTGCAAGGCAAACAAGGGACACAGCGTATAGATAGATAGATAGACAATTTACATATTTGGAATGTCATGCTAAAAATAGTCTAAGCAACTCCGGGTTTATAAATTTTGATCAACCGAAATTATAATAATCAAAAATGTAAGGGATGTGATCATAAATTAACTCTATTGGAAAGCCATCTATACTTCCCACGGTATCAAAATATGCACTCATCATAAACGAGTGACATCTACTAAACGAAGGTTGGCTGTAACAGACCTCCAATATCCTCTTGCTTTTGTTTTGGTGGTGCACTCTGCTAGACTGTATCCTGTCAATCTCGTGATGTTTATCTCCCACTTGTATGTCTGCGTACATTGTGCTCACCACTCCTTAACATGAAGCATAGGGATACCTTCTTGAAAATACATGAAACCGAAGAAAGAAGTTCTGATAACACTCCGAATGATAAAAAAAAATCAATGAATGAAAATAAGAATCAAATAAAGAATTTATTTTGGTCATATTTAAAGACTTGTCATTTGTTGAAGATCTTGTTTGAGGTTTGGGTTGATTGGCAACGAGCAGGTTATAGGCAGAAATACATGTGCGATGGAAACATGCGAATGACATGTTACAGTCTATAACGTTGCACCACCAAAACAAGAGACAGAGACTGCTGAAGTTCCGTTGCAGCCAACCTTCGTTACTCAGAAGACACTTGATGATGATAGCAAATGCCCCCTCGCATCAGCCAAGAGGAGAGACGTTGAGTTAAATCATCACACGGGACTATATTAGAGAAGTACTTAGCACACTGTATGTCAAATCCCGGTTGATTTTGGTAATAACCGACTCTTTATGCGACGTATAGCAAACCGTTGTCACATCCGTTTGTATAACTAGATGTCCACGGCTGCAGGCAAGATGTGCCTAGTGCTCAGGAGATCATAGGTCGGATCAAGACTTGTGTTGTCTTATTTACAAGTTTGTTTGTTTGGAGATCTCTAGAAGTTCGTGTTTTTTTTAAGGATCTCTATAAGTTCGTTTGTTTGGAGATCTCTAGAACTTCGATCGTTTGAAGATCTCTAAAAGTTCGTTTGTTTGGAGATCTCTAAAGTTCGTTTGTTTGGAAATTTCTAGAAGTTCGTTTGTTTAGAAATCTCTAGATAGTATCGTTTGATGCAGCGGTGTTAAATTATGTAGGCAATACAGCCCGTGTGAAGCCGAGGCCCGAGAGCGGAGCAAAGATTAGCAACATGCTTTACCTTTCATCCATGCGATCAAGGAGGTTATGGGGTGAAGTTGGCTGCCGCATCTCATATAGGATTAAAGTGATCCAAAGCCATGCTGAACTCGGATTTGTCAGGTCGAAATGCGCAGATATCGTAGCATGTTGTAAACCCTGGCACAACGCACGATTCAGTTCTCCCAACTACACCCAGCTAATCTGCAGGAGAATAAGAACGAACACAGAAGACGAAGAAGAAGTAAGCAGTACTCTTGCCACGCAACCACTTCGTTTAGAGGGATGGGATAGATATGGAGAACCCGAATAAAATGAAGTTATTTCTTTACGCCTCTTGAGCCTTTTGAAACTCTAAAATTACTGAATATTCCAAGATTCGAAAAAGCACCTATCTTTTGAAACTCTAAAATTACTGAACATTCCAAGATTCGAAAAAGGACCTACCTTTTGAAATTCTAAAATTACTGAAAATCCAAAGATTCGAAAAAGGGATATAAAAAGTATATATGTTTTTATCAGAAATATAATTATTTAGCAAAATTTAATCAAAATTTAATTGTATTTCTTATTACAGATAAGATAACTTGTATATGGTAGTCAATGAATGGAACCAACTCGATCTAATGACTTCGATATAACGACTTCTATCTCACGATTTCGATTCAACAACCTCGATCTAACGACTTCGATCTATCAATATCGATCTAACGATTTCGATCTAACGACTCCGATCTAACAGACGACTGCATACTAACCACTTCGAAGTAATGACCACGATCTAACGACTTCGATCTAACGACTTTATCTCACGATTTTGATCCAACTACCTCGATCTAACGACTTCTATCTCACGATTTTGATCCAACTACCTCGATCTAACGACTTCGATCTAGCGACTTCTATCTAACGACTCCGATCTAACAGACGACTGCAATCTAACCACTTCGGACTAAAAACCACGGTCTAACAACTTCGATCTAACGAATGTGGATGTCTTGTCGAAATTGTCAAGCCACATATTAAATAAAATGGTGATACACGATACCGTATGAACTTTATTGGTGATTGATGTGAAGTGATCTACTGTTAATATGGCATATTGAGTGAGTTCGTGGTACCGTACGTGTGAAACTTTGTATCTACGCTTCATAGGGACACCAGACGGGCATGAATTATTAACGAATCTGTGAAAATTTAAAGCTTCGCGTCCAACTTTAGATTTATTAATATCAGATTTAGTACGTTTCTTGGAACACTGAAACATGAAATTCCTGGAATTATGCACTATCAAGTTTGTCAAAATGTAGAACGATAATTTTGTGGATGAAATCAGAATTTGATGAGACATTGTGTGTGTATCTTGTGTATCCCAACCACCTGGACAGACAATAGACAATAGATAGTACTTTTGTTGACACAGTAAATAGTAATTTTATTAAGGAAAAATATAGTGATTGTGTATCATCATCATCTAGTGCCTTCTTCGAAACGAAGGTTGGCTACAACAAACTCTCGTGATGTCGACTTCCAACTTATATTTATGCCTACCGCTTAATCGTCTCTAATCAATTCCACCCTCAAGTAAGATCTTCATCAGCGTGTCATGCTATGTAATATTCCCAAAATATTGCATTTGTTTTATTTGTATTTTCTTAATATTATTGTTTACGGTACTGTGATCGAAGTTCAGCTCCCATTGCGCTAATTATTGCCTACATGTGTCATTATTTCCCGTGTCTATATTTATCAGTTTATGTCATTTATTAATTTAAATATAATTATATTTAGGGTTGGGGTTAGGATTAGTTAAATAAAACATAACTATCCTTAACCTCAAACCATAAAAAATAAATACTTCAATTAATTATTCATTGCTATAATATTTAAATCAATTAACCACCAAATACGTAAGTACACACTAATGAGAAAAACAGCGAAAACGGGGGTTGCACTGCGACCATAGTACCAATTTTTCATACAAAGTGTTGTCTAAACATCTTTTGTGTTGTCTTTCCACGAAGTTCTCCTTATTCTTCTATATATCCAGAACTCAGACATCAATTATGTCTAGTAATTTTAGTTAATAAACGTATTATATAAAAGCTTATATAAAGTGTGTTATCAATGTTACGGTTATTTTGTGATGTGAGTAATTGTCTTCTTCGTATGGTCCATGTTGTATGGCGTTGATTATCATCATTTCCCACATCCTTCGATTTCTTATGTTGTCAGTCTTTTCCGATATCGATATTATATTGTTACAATGCTTTGCTGTCAAGCATCTTCTTCCTTGGTCTTCAGCTCTTCGGCGTGCCTGGTGTTACAATATGTTCCATTTTTTCTTCTTTCTATGATGTGTCCAAAATAATGTGGACTCTTTTTTCTGATAGGGGTAAACAAGCAGATCTATTCTTTTTTTTGCGGGGGGGGGGGGGGGTAAATGTACACAGATATTGTGTAAACATTTTATGAATTTTTACCAAATTTATAAAGAAAAACAATATAACTTCAAGTGAATGTGAAATATTGTCAGGTGAAGTCAAATTTTCATATGAAAGCGATGTGAGTGGTAAAAATAAGTGTGGGAATCTGCGGGACATTGAAATGATAGTATTTTGACCATATAGTTAAATGAACTATTATAAAAATGAACACCCGTGGGTGTCTGCTTTAGGCGATTAAAAATATAGGTGTATCTGATTGTAATGGCATCGGTTCGTAACCAATTACCGTGACTGTTCCTAGGTAATGGGTTTTCGAATTACGTCACTACGAGAAACTTACTCAGAACTGTATATAGGTAATTATTACTTTGTATTCCTAACCAATGAAAAGCATGAATTGGCCTCTCGTAGCGACGCGAAATAGTTGAGATATAGCAAATGTCGAAATGTCACGCTTAAAAGTAATTCTGCTTGTCCATAGTTGCTTGAGAATATATATCTATTCGCTAAACCCTTTGTCGCTTTTTATACAAGTAAATTCAAGTAGGAAACATGAGGAAAAATGAAAATAATTCTTACAGTTTACGGGAATTGAACCATGTTTGTTCTAGAAGCACCAAATCACTTTGCAACACAAGTAAACAGGTTTTCCGTACTTGCCAACCACATCCCCAAAAAAGATGTGATCTCGTCAAGACTTTCATCCTGTGTACTCAAGTCACTGAGAACAGACATATCGAAACAATGACTATTACAACATCAACGTACATCCCGTGCAAGTATTAAAGTATCCTCAGTTACACAAACACAGAACATGCACATTCGTACACAAGGACCTAAAGCCCTTCCTGTAAACATAAATAACATAGAGACAGAACAATTGCCGCTTATGGGCGTTAAGAATTTCTGGAGACGTCCCATTTGTGTGCTGAATTTATTGTGACATTTTTCGCCTCTTTCATTTCAGTGGTCCAACGCTTTCGTGGCCGGCCTCTAGGTCTGACTTGGCTGTATCTGTGCAGCATAGCGTGCTGTGGTATGCTGTCTGATGACAGTCTGCTGATGTGTACAAACCATTTGATCTATTGTCTGGATGTATTCTAAAATCGGAGTGATGCCGGTTTTTTGTCGGATATCCTCATTCCTCACCCTGTCTCTCAGAGATATACCTAGGATTCTGCGTAAGCATGCCATTTCAGCTGTCACAAGTTTACGTTTGTTTTGTGCTGTCGGTGTCCATGTTTTCCTTTGGTAGGACTGTGTTGGCATAATAATCGTTTTGAATAGTGTTTTATTTTGGTGTTCAATTCTACGTTTTTTTTCTCTAAATCTACGTTTGAGAATATACACGTTGGAAATCTTGAATAAAATTGAATCGTTTTTTTTAGATGCCGATTGGTAAAATACAGATAACGAGTTAATCATGTAGAAAGGCAAAAAGGTGCCACCTGAACGGGCCGGGTTCAAATTCCCTTTAGTGCCTTCAGGTTTTTTTGTTTCAAAGTTCAATAAAGCTGGTCGGTTTTGTGGCACACAAAGTAGTCAGAAAGATTCAAATATTTGTTCGCTGGAACTTACTCCTTGCTAAAAAGGTCGCCCCTGTGTTACCGTGGCCGGAAGGGGAGCAAAGAATAGCAACACTGTTTACCTTCCATGCATGTCGTAAGAGGCGACTACGGAGGTTATGGGATGGAGTTGGCTGTCCCATCCCATATAGGGTCAGTGAACCACAGCCATGCTGAAGTCGGATGTGTCAGGTCGAAAGGCGCAGATATCGAAGCAATAAAGTAAACCATGACACAACGCATTCCGTTCTCCGGACTACATCCTGCTAATTTTCAGGAGTTTGAGAACGAACGCAGAAGAAGAAGAAGAAGCTAGAAAGCTGTCCAGCTACAGTTGATTGACAATACCATTGGATGTATTGATTGCTACTGCTTCAATATGCGACAATAGCAAAATAGCAATGACAATACAGTTTATCTTTAATTATGTTCATTTCTTACACTTAAACAAGCTAAACAATTTTAATCTCTTAATTTAAACAAGCTAAACGGGGTGCAAAGGGAACGCTATGCTCTAGGCGGACCCAGGGTTAGCAGATAACCAAATTTACCTCCTCGCAGTGCACCCTGGTAACAGAAAACAGCAGCTCGAGCTGATTCTGGCCAAATCATTTGGCGATCGTGTCCGAGAATGTGGAGGAAGCAGATGGAAAGAGATTTGACTGCAAAAGAGACAGACAATATCTCATACACCATTTGTATCACCACATACAGCGACACTGTCGACATACAGTGACGCCTGTTAGTCCAGTCAGAACATTGGAGGGGCGGCCAATGTAAAAGACACGAAAAGGGGTTTGCATGGAGAGAAACGAATATATGCCATAATGAGTACAATGACACAATAAAAGGGCAGAACAGTGCCAGAGGGCAGCGCGAACTGCAAATGAAAAGTGAAAAGTTCTTATTAAAGGGGAACTATAAGCTCTATTAGCTCGAGATGAGCTTCTAGTTACCTGTGATCTTATAGGCAGAGACCCAGACCCAATTGTGGGTGCTCGGAAAAGCAAAAAGACCTAAACCAACTCTAATGTCGAGCCTTCCTATACCGTAAATATGCTCGCGAAGAGAAAGGGTTCCGAACCCGATGGGCTTAGGCAAGAAGGGGACAACGATAGCAGTCCTGGCCCAACTCTAATGTCAAGATTTCCTATACCGGAAATACACTTGCAGAGAGAAAGGGTTCAGTACCTGATGGACTCAGGCGCTATTGGGATAAGGCCGTTCAGATCGAGAACGCCTTGCTCTCAAACGCGTGGTGTGAGACTCAAACTTGTACGAGGGGTTCACGATGTCTGTGAACGACGCCTCGGGTAGGAGGACGAACGAGCCAGTGTCCAACTCTTCTGGCGAGTTCTTCCTCATTCGGAACCAGGCTCGCGGATGAGAAAAGATTCAGTACCCGATGGACACAGGCAGAGTTCGTCCAATTGCACGAGATGGGTTTATAGACGGCGGGCACCTCGTGCCAGATAGACGAGCTCGACAAGCGTCTTGGCAAAGAGTCACTTCACACCAGCGTGCCCGGCGACAGATACACAGGCTGTCACGGACTAGGGACCAAACCCGAAATAAATGAATGACGAAAACGGATGTGCTGGACCTCGAATGTCCTGACCACAAGTGACCAACCGGGGTGCAAATAATCACAGTTTTACTGTGGAACTTGCAGCACAACGTACTTCACGCTCCCTGGCGAAAATCACACGAAATATTCGTTGTGGTTATTTGAGAGCGTACGCTGAAGAAGAAGAAGAAGAATCTCTTACGTCTAAACAAAGTAAATAATATGTATCGCTTACATTTCAACAAGGTAAAGAATATTCATCTCTTACTTCTAAAAAAAAAATCTAAAAAAATGTTCATCTCATAACATGTACACAAGCTAAGCAATGTTCATCTCTTACACTTAAACAAGATAGAAAAGTCACAACAGCTAATATAAGTTTTGTTTAGAATCAGTGCGAATCATTAATCTGGAACATATCTTGGTTCTAATTACATAGTGTATCTAACGAGGTGGATTATCATGATAACATCTGCTATAGATTAATGCATTTCAATAAATCAATCAAGTGCCACGCATATCTATCTATTGTCTATTCCCAGGTGGAAACTGGTTGATAGCATCCACATATGCTGTTAAGCGTAGGGGTGAGAGCTGCAAGTTTCTGTTCAAGGTCAGATGTGATGCCTCAGTCGTACTGAGTCCGTATTTGTGGAGGGTGGTCGTGATGTTATCGATCCATCTCTTTCTCTGTCTTCCCTTTGCTCTGTATCCAGCTGATCGTTTGTTATAAGCTCTCAGCGGTAATTGGCTTGGGTCCATTCTCATAAGATGACCAAACCACTTTATCTTCTGGCGTTCTATATATTCGATACAAGGCATTGTTCCTAATCTTTTTCTGATATCCTCGTTTCTTACTCTGTGCAGTTTGGTGACCATAGCTGCTTTTCTTAAACCCTTCATGTAACGTGATAATTTTTCTCTGTTGCGAGGTTATTAAAGGCCATGTTTGACACTGGTAGCAAAGTCTTAGTATGACATTGCATATATTATCTGTCTCTTTGTGTCCATATTGATCTTTATATGTAGGAGCAATGGTTAAAGTTAGTATGTAACTGCGCTTGCTTTATGACATCTTGATTCTATTTCTCTGTCTAGTTTCCCATTTTTTTCTTAAGAAAAAGACACTTCCTAAATATTTGAATACTTTTGTTTGTTTCACTGCAGAATCGTCTATTGTGATATTTATTGTTGTTGGTGACTTGCACATTTTCATAACTTCCGTTTTTTGTCTATTTATTTTCATGTTATACATCTTACAAGCTGTTGACACGCTCAAATCTATGTGGATTTGAATGTTTTCTTCGTCATTGTATATCAGGCTTTGATCTTCGGCGAACAGACGTTCATTGATTTCACTTCTGTTTTAATCTCCTGAGTTGTCTGCATTGTTTATATTTTCCTCTTCAAGAATAATAGCTTCTTTTATTCTATCCGTACAGATATTGAAAAGTACAGGGAAAGTAAGCACCCTTGTCTGACTCCCGATTTAGTCTCAATTGTTTCGGTTGCTCCCACCTGCTGTTCTCACTGCAGTTATAAAAATTGGTAAAGTGTTTTTATGTTGTCTAATAGCTGACCACTGATGTTGTACTTCTCTAATGTTTCCCAGAGAATATTCATATCTAATTTATCGAATGCCTTTTCCTGGTCTATAAATATAGTGTTGATATCTTGATTGTATTCAATAGCTTTTTCACTAAGTTGTCTCAGCGTGAATAGTGCGTCGGTGCAGCTAGCCCCTCTTCTAAAACCAAATTTAGTGGAGATCAGTTATTACTATGTTATGTGTCGTATTATTTGCTCTAAGATTTTTGCACAAATATCGATTGTTCCAAATTCGCTGGTCTGTTTACATTTTAATGTCGTCTTCTGAGAACTCTCCATGTTTCATACGAGCGTTTTAGTTATACACTGTCGGTTCACTAGACCCGTCACAGTGTGGTTTCAACGTCTAGAAATGGTTAAACTGTGTTCTAATTGATTCCATTCAGGAGAGAAATCACAAATGTCATTTAGAAAACACTGAAACACAAAAACTTTTAGAAATAATATTACGAGCATTCATATAACCACAGCTCAAAAGGTAACATAGAAACACTCAAAAGGGATTCCGTAAGAACAGAGGCTGTACAGTTATCACTTTTACACTCAGACAACTGGCAGGTAAAACAACTTACAACAAGCGTTTGTCGACCTAGAAAATATTTTTGACATAGTATACAGAAAACAACTTTGAAATATGCTATCACAATATGGAGTTCCACAATATCTAATCAACTTGTGTAGAAGTAGTTATACAGGCAGTCAATGTGCTGTTGAAACGAGTGTTTAAAAGACTTTCAGATAAATTCCACATACACTCTGAACTACGACAATGATGTATTTTTATCTCCATTGTTATGGATTACAGAAATAAGAGTCAACGAAAACAAACATATATAAAACACACAAAAAAAAAGCTATCTCCAGAGAACTCGTCTACCCCTCACGCTACAATGCATAAAGGGGTATAAAGGGAAAAGAAGATAGAAGAATTAGTTACAATGACGAGTAGCGTAGGCGATCATCCTTCACCACAACGTTCTGCCACTTCTATTGTTAGTAAGTTCAGTTGATTATTTATTTTGGTTCAAAAGTGACAACCCATCCAGAAATTCCGCTGTCTTCATCTGTCACTTCTCCCCTTGATCCCATTCCGGTGGTTACTAAATGTTTCAAGTTTTATCTTTCTCATCATGTACATCCTAGAATCCTAAATTTCTGTTTTCTAATTTTCGCTATAATTTGTCATTTGTATTTCTGCAACAATAAATCAACTTTAGACTAGTACAATGTAAATATTACAGATATTCTTGCAGAGTAAAAAAATATAATATCAATGTTATATTCAACCATAGTAAAGTAAGTAAATGTACCAAATATCATGAATTAATGCCGTAGGGGTATGAAATGTTAGCGAGCTCAAATTTCAGTGGCTCTGCTATATGAGGGCGGTAGCAATCTCCTCTCCCTAGCAGTCTTTACTTCCCGGATTAATCCGGTACCCATTTAAGGCTGGGAGCCGTTACTATCTGAAATACATTTCTGTCTCAACTGTGACATGAACCCAGTACAACTCATATGCGAAGCCATTGCGCTAACCACTGCTCTACGCGGCCCATCTATTCAACCATGTGTTCCGTCGAAAAGTCATTTAAGAACTGAAATAAAACTTTGTAAACTACTGCACTTAATTGGTTGGTAACTGATACATCAAAACACTCGGTAATACTCACAGACTCTCAAAGCATGCTGCGCAAGATAGAAAAGTACATGATGAGAAAGGAATGGTATGACTTACTGAACAACTCAATTGTCAAGAGGAGTTCATGGATATACTTCCCTGATCATGCTGGGGTCAGAGAAAACGAGATAGCCGACGTATTGACAGGCAATGCGGCAATAAACGGCACAATTCTGATAAGAGATAAGGCAGACTTGATCATGGCAATAATAAATTCAATTCAAGATGAAGATAATGTCATTGGGACTGAGAACGTGCACATACAGAGAATGTCAGATATGGGAGTATCTAGAGGGTAGGGAAGGTAACGTAATTTCTTTGGAAAGCCCCAAAGATCGCGCAATCAACACCTGACCAGGACTCTGAATCTACATAAACTGGGATGGGTGCTGGAACTGAGGACGGAGCACTTATGGGAATGTCCCACGTGCTATGAAGCTAGTTTCTAATTTTCTTCTTTTTCAGCGTACATTCTCAAACTCCTGCTGAATTCTCTTGTAGCAGGACTATGGTCCTACTAGATTTCTAGCAGGATGTAGTCCAGAGAATGGAAATGCGTTGTGTCGCCGTTTTATTTGCGCAAATGGCCCGACACATCCGTCTCTTCGGCGTGAGTTTCTAATCAAGAATCAAGAAGAATTAACATAATTAAGCACGGCTTGACAAATTGTTGGCACGTTGTTGACAAGTAGTTGATAAAGGGAAAAGAGGGGTTCTAAAGCTGCATAAACATTGCTGAGATACTGTATGAACACACTTGTAGAAACAGCCGCTAAAAGCACACCAAACATTAACCTTGTTTCGTAAGTAGGCCTACAATTTTGATTTTTTAAACAAGAAGAAACAGAGCATAACAAATGCACTCTAGTAAACGAATAATAACAATGCCAACATCATAAAATCATGGTATAGAATCATGAAACCAGAACATCCCCATGATAATACACCAACCAATAAAAGGAAATCAAATATTACAGTACCTCAATCACGTGTCCTCAGATCTCCTGCACACATGCATTAGTGATCAAGGGACTAACTTCACGTGCGTAACGTTCTGTATTGATTCTGTTTAATGACTTTCGTTCAATCTTTACAGTTAAATTACTGTTTGACAATGCTGATGCCTTCTTATGCTAACTTTAGAGATCCTTGTTTGATAACTCAGCCAAGACAAAGATTGATTCCAACTGTTGTGTCCATAATTTCATATTGTAATATGTACTAAAACAGTTTAATTACCTTCTGTGAAAATAACAGGAATCCCAGAGGGATGGCTGGAGGTCCAGAGGTATGAAAGGCGCCCCTGATAAATGGCAGGAGCCCCAGAGGGATGACACTGCTCCTGGAGGGATGGCAGGAAACTCAGAGGGAATATGCGTGTGTCGCTCTAGTTATACGTGCCAGGTTGGTGGAGTTTAACTTTCAGATCCAGATTGTGTGCCATTTTCATTTTTTAATGGCAGTTTTGCCTAGTTTACATCTTCTCTGTTTTATTTAATGCGCATGTTTGGTGCACGGTCATGGATCTTAAGCAGGTGTCTACTGTCAACAAAAAAACTGCCAATACTGCATTTTACCAGTTCAGATGTTGCAGGGAGGGGATTGAATAGCTGTGTGATAAAGGCCGCATGCTCTTGCTGTCGCCACGTCATGTACGGGGTGAGTTTTGAAATTTACCCTCCAACAGCAAAAAAAACAACCAAGTTCTTACCGGGGATCGAACTCTATACTTCACTCGTGTGAGACAGCTTTCTAACCTCTCGGCAATGCGCCACACTGTGTCTACTGTGGAGAGAAGTTGCCGTGATTGTCTTGCTCTCCCATACAAAATGTCTGATTTCATCCCACCTCCCACCAAAGAGTCCAGCTATTGGTCTTATCAGGTCCCTACAAATGTGATAACAGTGTGGGATAAGTTTTACATTTCTCATCACGTACCTTAAGAATCATTAATGTCTGTTTACCCCAGCCCCAACCCATTAGTCGCCTCAGGACGTGCATGGATCGACAACAGTGTAACTCATCTTTGTCTTAAATTTATTCCCTGATATAACATGAGTGCATTATTACTCCTAGAAATGTGCACTGTAATCATACAGTAAACTTCTACAGTTTTAGTACTTTAGAACATTTATATGGTAGATAATGATCATATATAGCAACAGCCCTTTCATCTATCATTATTATTTTTTGCACATAGTCTTGCATTATAAATGTCTTTATTTATGTTGCAATAGTACTGATGCCGCCAATTTCTTAAACTGGCAAGATATTTTTCTTATCTTTGTGGCAGAAATTATTTTGCACTTAAAGTTAATAATGTATTGTGGTTAGTTACGTTTTTAAATTCTATCATTACCCTTATTTGTTATTTCAGGAATGTACAGTTTTAGTGCTGATGAATTTGACTTTCAGACTCACTTTGTTATTATACATTTAATTTCATATGTTTCTTATTGTCAATATACAAAGTTGGAACACGTATTCAAGAAAATAGTCAATACACCTGTAAGCAAAGTCATGACATTTCTTAAACTAAGGTAGTTACTGTAAATTACATTCTTCAGGAATCAAATACTTATATCTCGTGTAAACATCAAAGAAATTTGACCACTCATTAAAAAGGCAGTACCCAGTGTCAGTTTCAAGATGTTGGACAGTGTATTCTCAAGAGGGACATGTTTATATAATGTATGTAGAAGGATTAAAATTTCAGTTTTCAAATGATTACAACATGAAGAATATTATTAGCTGTATAGTTTACTTCTAGTTTAATTTAATCCTGATGTAAGACCAAGTCAGTGACATATATCGCTGCTGCGACGTGAATTGCAGTCCGGCACAGTGTATGTGTGATAACATTAGAAAGAAGTCATCACTGCTACTTTTAATGTGTGCGGTATCGGTGACAAGGTGGT
This sequence comes from Meghimatium bilineatum, assembly GCA_034231615.1. Classification (NCBI taxonomy): domain Eukaryota; kingdom Metazoa; phylum Mollusca; class Gastropoda; order Stylommatophora; family Philomycidae; genus Meghimatium; species Meghimatium bilineatum. The sequence goes on along the minus strand of CM067321.1, from coordinate 64,133,070 downwards.
ACAACTAATCAGCTTTATGTAGTGAAGTAAAATAGAAAACGACAATTGATAAACAGTATTTTTATACCAACTCTGTGTTACCAATGTCAAACATGGCCCTTGATAATGACACTAGCGAAAAATATCACAATTTGCGAAATGAGATGTTTGAGGAAAGCTATGAATGTCAGGAAAATAGGCTGTCGGAGAAATGAAGATATCGGGAAAGAAGTAAAGATCTCAAGCCAAGACTACATCGAGAGGAAGCAATCCAGATGGCTTGGTCACATCATGAGAATGGAACCTGCGCAGACAGCCATTCGTGCATACATCAGCAGATAACATGGCTACAAGACACGAGGAAGACTGAGAACTAGATGGACAGAGACAATCAAAGAAACATTACATGTTTGTTGTTTGTGAACCCCAGGAATTACGAGCGATTAGCTCTTGCTTCCTATGTGCAATTGGGAGATTTCTGAGTTTGCGTTTGTATGCAAGAGATTTCACCTTTCGGCTTTGTGCAATGCCTATTGAAGTATTGAAGGAGCCTTCTACTGGGGGTGGGGGAGGGAGAATATGAGACGATACGAGACGAGGCAAGCTGATAGTTTGCTTCGGTCACCCATTGCTTAATTATCCTGTGAAGAGGCGCTTTGCAGCCAGCTGTTCCTCGTGTAAGAAGACCATTCCATTACCACCTTCTGTGCCTCTAGGTCCCAGACCTAATTTCTTCCGTATGAATCGTGTTGGATAGCGGCAACAGTCGAATTAGACTCAGGGTTGACACACCTTCCTAAACGAGATGCTGCTTTGTCAAACACGTCGGTGGTCTGGCATTTGACCAGTGCATTTCTCACCAACTTGTCTCGTCCGCTTGGGATGAACTTCCAATAAATCGCCAAGCGCGGCATGTATTTTGATTCTTCGCCGTTGTGTATATTATACCTAAAGTAGAGGACAAAATACGAATCTCGGACGCAAACTTCGCAGTGGGCCCTTGAGTGCTTAACCCTTTCTCTCTGTATGAGCTGTTTTGGGCGATGGATGACAATCGAATTGGGCTTGATTTGCAGTGACGTTAGAGACTTGCGTCACACACCACATTTCCCGCGGTGTTCAGAGGCCGAGTCGAAACACTGATTCGGTCAGACATTTGCTTACTGCTCGTCCTATGTGCAATGTGGATATGTATTCAAAGATTTTTTCTATACACAGGAGTGCATGTTCAAGTAGGCGTATCCAATAACTCTGTCGTGATTTCTACTTTGAATGCGGTCAGTTGTGATGGAGCAAGTGAGCTTCTGCGTGTTCTCGAGCATGAACAGTACATGCGACAGTCAGTCTCGAGCTGGACTATTGTAGTTTCTTTGCCACTGAGTTGGCTCACCTACATTACGCGGCCCTCTAGCGTGTGTTGCCTTTTCCTGATTCGGGTGTACTCGTAAGACCATCGTATGTTAGGGACATTGATACTGACTTCCCCTCAAATGCCTTGCACCACTGTCGACAAAGCATCTGTTGGATGGGATAGCGTAGACGTTTCGGAGATATTTCCTGTCTCTTTGTAAGCAATTATCATTCCATCTACAGCATTCATGTCCACGGACAAGAGCCTACAAGTGTTGGCCAGGAATACAGCACGAGCAGCTGTATTTCTGTGTCCTTGGTGCACCACAAGGAGGTATGTTTAGGATCTTGGTTATCTGCTAACCCTGGGTCCGCACGATAGAAATGTGAGAAACTATGCACCTCAAGAAATAGAAAAAAGACACGACCTTACCATGACCAATGCCACTCATATGGGCCAAAGACACACACAAAATATCCCTAATCCCCCCCCCCCCTTCGTTCCCCATCACGCTTAACGGCACAAGTGGACATGACAATAGATAGATAGATTGGGAAAAGGCATCAAAATGTTGCTGTTTTTTTAAATCTCTTACAACAATCCGTGTTCTTGCGATCACTGTTAGGCGTCGTTTGGAGTTGAATTTGTATGTCTTTGGCCATCTTTGTTTAGCTGGCCATGGTTAGACCATGTTTTTTTTTAATATCTCTGGTTGAATCTTCCCATCTTGTTCTCTGTGTCTTCCTCTTACTATGTAGCCGTTCTTGTTGTGTTCTTTCATTCCTGGATGGCTGGTTGTGAAGGTTCCATTCGCATAAGGTGGCCGAATCAGCTGATCTGTTGTCTTTCTATATAACGTTTCCATGATATCTTCTTTCCTATCTTCCTGATATCTCCATCTCTCATTTGGTATCTTTTGGTGAATTGTATATAAGTATATATCCTTTCTTAGACATTTCATCATTTTATCTCGCAATTTGTAATATTTCTCATGAGTGTTTTGTCAGGGGACGTGTTTGGTCACATAACGTTGGAATAAAGCTGGTGTTTATTATTTGTCGTCTGGTCGACATGTTGGTCGTTGGGTTTTTAAGCAGCGGTGACAGTTGCGTTTACATTGGTGACAGTTGCGTTTACAGCGGTGACAGTTGCGTTTACATTGGTGACAGTTGCGTTTACAGCGGTGACAGTTCCGTTTACAGCGGTGACAGTTGCGTTTACAGCGGTGACAGTTGCGTTTACAGCGGCGACAGTTGCGTTTACAGCGGCGACAGTTGCGTTTACAGCGGTGACAGTTGCGTTTACAGCGGCGACAGTTGCGTTTACAGCGGCGACAGTTGCGTTTACAGCGGCGACAGTTGCGTTTACAGCGGTGACAGTGTTTTCAGATATTGACTAACACAACCGACAAAGCTAACCAGTTATTATAATATATCCTATCTGCCTACTTTTCTCATAAACTCACTCAATCACAAATACAAGCTAACAAATAGAGACGCATACGCATTCACTCATATCCAAGTGTGTGTGTGTGTGTGTGTGTATATATAATATATATATATATATATATATATATATATATATATATATATATATATATATATATATATATATATATATATATATATATATGCGTGGATGTATATATTAGCATAAGTAGTTATTGTTGTCGACACCCAACTTTAGAAACCCAACTGCACCTAAGTTCTACTTTTGACAGAGTTACACTATCAAATTGATTCAGTTGCGAAATACATTATTGGGGTGCATCATTGATTAAACATTTGAAGTTTTCAAATATCAAAATCTATTAGGCAGAGTACGTTAAAAAAAAAAACCTAATGTAAATTCTACGAAGCTACAACTCTAAAGAACAATATTACTGTAAAACCATCTAGTGTACAATCAAATACAGTAAGCCCTCGAGACTTGCGATCAATGTAATATTACACTCAACGAGATTGGGTTGAATAAAGAGTTTCCTAGATTTAAAGTTACAAAGAGGACGTTTTAGAATGACCT
>CM067321.1:64102231-64129618 GCA_034231615.1 Meghimatium bilineatum | reverse complement strand
AACACAAGACACAGAAAGTTGTGGGAAAACATGATCGCCTACAGCACTTGGTATGTTACTTGATTAAGATACGTGTATTTCTGCAGGGGGGGGGGGTCATAGCGTGTGTTTGTTTGGAGAACAATAAATAAACACTGTAAAGTAATGATCAATCGCCCAATTATTCAGGAAATTGTACATTAAAAAACAACCTTTCAGCAAATTAGAATCAACATGAAATGGAATCATTTATTAAAAAGACACTGACGATAAACGAAACGCTATTAAAACGGTGTTGAAATGTCGTGGTAAAGTGACATGGTACACAAGGAAGTCATGTGACATATAATCCTGATGTTACATATATGGGGTGTAGTATTAAAATGAAACCGCCTGGGCTAGGTCACTGATTAAAACCATGTTTTAAGATTATCTTATATCGATGGGGTCTTTGTTACCTCTAATATTTTATGGTAGTGTGTCCTGATATAACCTAATTGGACTTTGTCCGCTGGTTGAAAGGGGCACGCCTCTCCAAAAGAGAGGCAAACTCATTAACTACTACCTAGGTCACTGATGACAACATGCGAGAAACATGAATACGCCATCAATGTTATCATAAGCGCACACCAGTGAGCAAATGATCACGTGCAGAACCGGATTTACGTATAAGCTAAACAAGCTATAGCTTAGGGCCCCCACTGTCTTGCGGCCCCCAAAAAATTATATTTGGTATTGACATATAATAGATGGACTTATAAAGGAACCCATATCTCAAATAGCTTAGGGCCTTATCAAGTGTCAATACAACGAAAGAGAGGAAGGTCAATTATAACTATTTGCAGAACAACCATCACATATGGTACACCTTTGGGTCTAAATAACATGCAAAAACCACACACAGAAGCACAACATCGCTTAAACTAAAGATCACCTATGTGTCGTATACGGCGTTGTAGGGAGAAATATCAGTAGAAACATAACAAAAACAAAACCAGCTAATAATTATTTACACAAGATAATACTCTCAGAAATGAAACAAACTTAGAGAGCAATAAGGCTCTGAAAAAGCAACAAATAAACCCAAATTAATAAAGAAAAGCATAAAGTACATATTCTAACGAAAGTTGACACATTTTCACACAAAAAAGTGCATTACAAAGAAATATGGCAAAAAAATACATATTAGAGAAAATGAGTCATACACCATCGCCAGATGTTAGATAATTACTATAGGAGATAACTACAGACTTTACAATAAAACTTCTGTATCGATTAATTAGTTTCTTAGCTTCTTTGTTTGATCCATTTCGATAGATTTCTGGCCAATTATTTACAACTCTAGTGACGTTTTCGCCAATTATATCCTTCAGGGAAGTCCTATTGTGGAAAGATTGACCCCTTGTTCTTATGATTCTCTATGCAGGTACTAATATTCTTTTTACATTTATTTTCAACACTGACGTAATTAGACAGATTTCAGATGAACATAAGTAACAGAGACATGAGCTTCCTCTGATCTTTCAACCTAAGGCGGTTTTACGGTAAGACATCCGATACTTAGTGTTAATTTAATTTTGACCCAATTTACTATGTATGTAATGATATGTTTCAGACTTGCGGATTTCAGAAATAACATGAAACGTGTTATTTTGTTTGAAAATGCACCAACAATATTATTATTATTATTAATATTATTATTATTATTATTATTATTATTATTATTCGTTCCTTCTCAAATTCCTGCAGACTAGCAGGATGTAGTCCGAAGAACGGGATGTGGTGTCATGGTTTACAGCTTAGGTGCGATATTCAATATCTTAAATAGTTTAAATGTATAAATATCTTAAATAGTGTATTAAATAGTCATAAGATACAATCATCTACACCCTTCGACCTGACACATCCGACTTCAGCGTCGCGTCTGGCCGTGTCACTGACCCATTGTGACATAGGACAGTTAACTCCACCATAGAATCCTTTCCAGTCAGCTCTTACGGCACGCATACAAATTAGTTTTTTTTCTATGCTTCCCTGTCGAGCTCTAGCAACACTGAGTTAATTATTATTATTATTCTTAAGTTTATTATTTCACTGTACTATTATTATTATTATTATTATTATTATTATTATTATTATTATTGTTAATGTTGCCTTTTTATAATAAAATAAATTAACATAAAATATCATAAGGGAAGTCATGGATATCGTTCATTCGTAAACAGTACACAATAATTCATACTGCGCACAAAATATAGTAAATGTTTTTAAAAAAACATGCAAACAAGACCCCTGGTATAGTGGTTAAACGGTTCGCTATGAGTTTAAGAGGCCAGGTGATCGAATCTCACTCATGACATCGTGTTCATGCAGTGGTTTTTTTTAAGATATCTAGAGAAAATCGTTTGAAGCTACGGAGTTACGTGCTATGAGTAGTACTCTCGAAAAGTAGGAGTGCTCCTTTGTTGCGAGAGATTTATGTACGCGTAACCAGAATACAATGAAGTCAATCCTTTAGACGCTTTGATCCGTTCTGAAGAAGTTGATAACACTTATAGGAGCTCACGATATTGTAACGATTAAGATTATACCACCTCTAAGAACATTTAGTGGTCGGTATAGAAACTAGAAAAATAGAACTTTCTCTGGGGTTGGTATAGAAACTAGAAAAATAGAACTTTCTCTGGGGTTGGTATAGAAACTAGAAAAATAGAACTTTCTCTGGGGTTGGTATAGAAGCAAGAAAAGGTAGAACTTCCTCTATAATCGGTATAGAAACACGAAAAGGTAGAACTTCCTCTGTAGTCGGTATAGAAACACGAAAAGGTAGAACTTCCTCTGTAATCGGTATAGAAACGAGAAAACATGAAGCAGAACTTCCTCTGTAGTCGGTATAGAAACACGAAAAGATAGAACTTCCTCTGTAGTCGGTATAGAAACAAGAAAAGGTAGAACTTCCTCTATAATCGGTATAGAAACAAGAAAAAGTAGAACTTCCTCTGTAATCGGTATAGAAACGAGAAAACATGAAGCAGAACTTCCTCTGTATTCGGTATAGAAACACGAAAAGGTTGAACTTCCTCTGTAATCGGTATAGAAACGAGAAAACATGAAGCAGAACTTCCTCTGTAGTCGGTATAGAAACAAGAAAAGTTAGAACTTCCTCTATAATCGGTATAGAAACACGAAAACATGAAGGAGAACTTCCTCTTCGATCATTCTCAAACTCCTGCAGATTAACACGATGTAGAGTGAAGGAGCTCAACATTGAAAGGACTACTGCCATGTTTGGCACAAAATAAATCAACTATTTAAGTCAGGAGAATGTAACGCGTTTTGTCACGGTTTATATCTTGACAGTGATATATGCGCATTTTAATCAACAGAACAGACTTTTACATGGTGTATAGGTCAGTTTAGTCTTCTATTTATTGGGACAGACAACCCCAATCTATAAACCCTTTTTACCACAACCCAGCTGTGTTCATTTCCGATGACTGTCTAGCTATTCTTTGCTCCCCTTTCGAGACTATGGCACAACAAATTCACGTACAAAAACTCATGCTCTTGGAACGTTAAGGAATTCAATGCAACACTGCATTTGGGTGTTATTAAAATTGTTTGGCTGATGTTTGTGTACTACTGTGTACTGTCTGTGTACTACTGTGTACTATATGTGTACTACTGCGTACTGTCTGTGTACTGCTGTGTACTGTTTGTGTACTATTGTGTACTATCTGTGTACTGTGTGTGTATGAATGTATTATTTCCGTGTTCAATTAAACTTATATTGATTATGTAAGCAACCTTCGATACTTAACGTTACCAGATGAGACACTTGAAACAGGGTAATGACGTTTTTCTAATCACTGCTAGCACATACAATAATATACACATCGACGTTTCTACCAAAAGAACTTTATCAAGACCACAATGCAACGCACGACGAGTAAGACACTGTCCAAGTTTACATAATACCAGTTACACTAGGTAAAATAGCTCTTTTATTGTAAAAAGAGGTATATTTTAGGTGTAATAACGTTTACTAATTACTTTTGTAGACATGCTCATATATGTTGGACTAAAACGACAAATTATAGCAATCAGATTCTTCTTCTTCTTCTTTCGTTCACTTGAAACATATCTATATCTGTAATTCTGTCTCCTTAATAAAGCTCACTGTCTTTTGTAGTTCATACAGTGTCACATAGAGCTTTGATTCCAGTGTTGTTTCTTCTGGCCAATATGTCTGCCTCAGCGTTTCATGCTCAGAACACTCTTGAAGTATATGTTTGGCACTCTGTGCTGCCTGTCCACATGTACACATGGCCGTGTTGCCAATCTTGAACTTTGTATGTGACTGTGGAGTCGGTTGTGTCCTGTTCTGAGAGGTAGAATTTTAACTTGTTCTGATCTGTTCATAATGTGATAGTCATCTTGTGTTGGTGTTTGTGGCTTTCTTATTGACTTGATCATATCAATCAGATAAACTGTCAGGCAATTAAGACTTTTAGGGCATGTGATGAAGAAAGTAAAACTTGAACATTTACTGTCAAAAAAATAGTGAATTAACACATAGACAGAGAGTTGTGGAGAAGCATGATCGCCTATGCCATCAGCATGACACTTTATTCATTGAATTATCTTAACCTACATCACCATTTTCTGGACACATTCATGTGTGATCAGTGTCTTACATTAGATGGCACAGTGCATGTACACTGGAGTATGTCAAGTTGAATTTCCATAATCTGTCTCTTAATCCGTAAATGGCACAGTGCATGTACACTGGAGTATGTCAAGTTCGCTCTCCACAATCTGTCTCTTAATTTGTCTTCTCTCGATCTTTGGTTGTGTTTTGTAGATTGTATATTATAGATTGTAGATTGTAGATTATAGTAGATTATAGTAGATTGTACTGTGTGTTCATTATCACTAGTCATTATCGCATACATTTATGTTTCATTTTCCGTAAGGAATAATGAAGAAACAATCCATTTAGCTGTGAAAAAGTAGCTCTTGACAACCTTAGTCTTTTTGACAAGAGTACACCTTTAGCTGTGAAAAAGTAGCTCTTGACAACCTTAGTCTTTTTGATAAGAGTACACCTTTAGCTGTGAATAGGTAGCTCTTGACAACCTTAGTCTTTTTGACAAGAGTACACCTTTAGCTGTCAAAAAGTAGCTCTTGACAACCTTAGTCTTTTTGACAAGAGTACACCTTTAGCTGTGAACAAGTAGCTCTTGACAACCTTAGTCTTTTTTGACAAGAGTACACCTTTAGTTGTGAACAAGTAGCTCTTGACAACCTTAGTCTTTTTGACAAGAGTACACCTTTAGCTGTGAACAAGTAGCTTTTGACAACCTTAGTCTTTTTGACAAGAGTACACCTTTAGCTGTGAACAAGTAGCTCTTGACAACCTTAGTCTATTTGACAAGAGTACACCTTTAGCTGTGAACAAGTAGCTCTTGACAACCTTAGTCTTTTTGATAAGAGTACACCTTTAGCTGTGAACAGGTAGCTCTTGACAACCTTAGTCTATTTGACAAGAGTACACCTTTAGCTGTGAACAAGTAGCTTTTGACAACCTTAGTCTTTTTGACAAGAGTACACCTTTAGCTGTGAACAAGTAGCTCTTGACAACCTTAGTCTATTTGACAAGAGTACACCTTTAGCTGTGAACAAGTAGCTCTTGACAACCTTAGTCTTTTTGATAAGAGTACACCTTTAGCTGTGAACAGGTAGCTCTTGACAACCTTAGTCTATTTGACAAGAGTACACCTTTGGCTGTGAACAAGTAGCTCTTGACAACGTTAGTCTTTTTGAGAAGAGTACACCTTTAGCTGTGAACAAGTAGCTCTTGACAACCTTAGTCTTTTTGACAAGAGTAGACCTTTAGCTGTGAACAAGTAGCTCTTGACAACCTTAGTCTTTTTTACAAGAGTACACCTTTAGATGTGAACAAGTAGCTCTTGACACCCTTAGTCTTTTTGACAAGAGTACACCTTTAGATGTGAACAAGTAGCTCTTGACAACCTTAGTCTTTTTGACAAGAGTACACCTTTAGCTGTGAACAAGTAGCTTTTGACAACCTTAGTCTTTTTGACAAGAGTACACCTTTAGCTGTGAACAAGTAGCTCTTGACAACCTTAGTCTATTTGACAAGAGTACACCTTTAGCTGTGAACAAGTAGCTCTTGACAACCTTAGTCTTTTTGATAAGAGTACACCTTTAGCTGTGAACAGGTAGCTCTTGACAACCTTAGTCTATTTGACAAGAGTACACCTTTAGCTGTGAACAAGTAGCTTTTGACAACCTTAGTCTTTTTGACAAGAGTACACCTTTAGCTGTGAACAAGTAGCTCTTGACAACCTTAGTCTATTTGACAAGAGTACACCTTTAGCTGTGAACAAGTAGCTCTTGACAACCTTAGTCTTTTTGATAAGAGTACACCTTTAGCTGTGAACAGGTAGCTCTTGACAACCTTAGTCTATTTGACAAGAGTACACCTTTGGCTGTGAACAAGTAGCTCTTGACAACGTTAGTCTTTTTGAGAAGAGTACACCTTTAGCTGTGAACAAGTAGCTCTTGACAACCTTAGTCTTTTTGACAAGAGTAGACCTTTAGCTGTGAACAAGTAGCTCTTGACAACCTTAGTCTTTTTTACAAGAGTACACCTTTAGATGTGAACAAGTAGCTCTTGACACCCTTAGTCTTTTTGACAAGAGTACACCTTTAGATGTGAACAAGTAGCTCTTGACAACCTTAGTCTTTTTGACAAGAGTACATGTTTTTTTTCTCAGCTGTGAAATAGATGTGACACCCTGAGTCGCATAAGGTCTCGAAGGCATGGATGGGATGGTAGGGGAGAGGGGGGTCCGTTATGGATGCATTGAATGCTTTGCTCCCAATGGGAGGCATTACAGTATCCCAGATCACCACGCTCTTCACAGTACACGCATGTTGACCAACTATCGTATCAATCTTCCCTGTATCAATTAAAGTTAGATATATTTCCTTGTTTTATGAGTGCTTAATTCACTAATTAACTAATAAATAATATGCTGATAGCAAGTATCCAATGATATGCAGTTTTTGGTATAGTCGCTTTAGATGCTGTTTGATCTGCCAGTCGAACTAGTCTCCGCTAATATAGCAAGTTGTGGCAGTACGTTTCATCATCAAGTGACATATTCTTTCCAGAACGTAGTTTTTCATATAGATCTCTTGAATTCTCCGCGGTCTTGAGCAAGTTGCCCTGCATCTTACAGTGACATTGGCAGGCATTCTTGAACGTGTTTTGTCCAACGGCGTCTTGGTCGGCCTTTGCCCCTGTTGCCTTCTATCATCCCCTCCATTAACACTCTCTGCATGCCGTCGTGTCTCTTAATACGACCGAAAAATACACATCTTTTTCTTTAATATAGTGTTCAGAAGTCAGCCTTCCTGGACGTTAATTGTTCGTAACACCTCCTGGTTTGTTTTCTTCGCTGTCCATGGTATTCTCAAAACTCTTCTATAACACTTTAATTCAACTGATGTTATTCTCTCGGTCACTGTTTTATTTAGTGTCCATGCTTCACATCCATATGTGTCGCCACAGGAAATACACATGTTCGTAGTAAACACAATTTGGTTCTTATTTTAGTACATTGCCATATTTTCTTTATCTGTTTTAATTTTGCCAGCGCCATTGCCGTTCTTCTCTTGATCTCAACTGCGCAGTCCCCCGCATTGTTTATATTAGTTCTTAAATAATCAAAATGTGTCACTTCTTCCAAATTGCAGTTCTCAATATTAATTTTGGGTCTTGATTTAGTTTTGTCAGTTGCCATTATTTTTGTATTTTTCATATTTAAGAACAGGTTTTGCTGTTCGCTGAACTTTTGGGTTGACTTATTTATATTTAGTAGGTCGTGTTCGTTTGTTGTTAATAGCACTGTGTGGTCTGCATATATAATTTCTGGTATCTGCAGCCCTCCTATATTTATGGGTCTAAAATCAGGCTCCATTGATTCTTGTCTCACGTTTCTCAATATTTATAATTGTTTTAAAATGTTAAAATAGTGTAGTATCGATATGCACAAATTAAAAAAATAAGTATTAAATATGCTATTTATTGGAAGTGCACAAGAAAATACACACGTCAACACGCGGGAATGTGTTTTATTCGAAGAATGTTACGCATTCCATGGACAGCAAAGATTACTAATGAAGAATGTCCTAGAAGGATGGATGTTGCTCTTCTTCTTCAGCGTTCATTCTCAAACTCCCGCTGGATTTCTGTTGTAACAGGACAATGGTTTCCTGTTGAATATAGTCCAGAGAATGGAAATGCGTTGTGTTGCCATTTTATTTGCGCCAATGGCCCAACACATCCGTCTTCAGCGGTGAAGGATGGATGTGAAAAGATGCATTATTGATAATATAAGAACACGACAGTCGACATTTATTGGGCACATAGTGAGAAGAGGAGGCATTGAGAATATAGTGACAACAGGAAAGATAGAATGGAAAAGATCAAGAGGAAGACCCAGAGAAAAGATATTGGACAGTTTGACTAAATGACTTCGATTGACGACACCAACAGAGATAGTGACATATATGACAGATCGATGTACATGGATAAATATGATCGCCAACGCCATTCGGTACGGCACTTGATGATGATTAAAGCAGACCCGATATTTTTATTACACACACATATCAATAAAAACGAACACGTTAATGATCAATACATTATATATATATATATATATATATATATATATATATATATATATATATATATATATATATATATACATCAAGTGATATTCTTTCCAGAACGTTGCTTTCATTGTGGATACTCCCCATCAAGGCCAGCACCTTGCAGTGGTGATGGGGCTTAGTTCAGCCATCAGGGGCTGGAAACTAAGACTGGTAGGGCAGTCCCATTCGAGCAGGACCATAGTCCTGCCCAAGTAAGCAGAGTGCTGAAGATGGAGGCATCCAGCCAAAAGGCGCACAGATAATCAGGATGCCACGCACAAAACACAATGGAAACATGTCTGTATCTGTAAAAAGTTATGGTGCCTGCCCTGTGGCGGACGTTCAGACATGTGGACAGGCAGCACAGAGTGCCAAACATATACTTCAAGAGTGTTCTGAGCATGAAACGCTGAGGCAGACATATTGGCCAGAGGAAACAACACTGGAATCAAAACTCTATGACACTGTATGAACTACAAAAGACAGTGAGTTTTTATTAAGGTGACAGAATTACAGATATAGACATGTTTCAAGTGAACGAAAGAAGAAGAAGAAGAATTGTGGATACTCTGAACACATCTGTGTCCCGGGAAATTATACCTCCATTAGTCATAGACATGTTGATATATTCTTCGATGTCGCTGATCCATTCTCTACTTCGCTTTCCTCTTTTTTTCTCTCCCTGGCACTTTGCCCTCCAGAATCAACTAAGTGACTACTAATGAAATAATACTGTTTACTAATTACCTTAACTGACATCACTGCTCTCTTTAGCTGTATTCTGTCATTATTTTAATTTTCAATAAAAGCATGACATTATCAAATGATAAACGATAATATTAAACACATACAAATACATGATAGTATCAAAAACAGCATACCTAATATAACATTAAAATACGTAATCAAAATATACGTGATAGTATCAATCAACATATACTTGATATCAATCAATATAATTGATATTATCAATCAATAAATACTTAATATTAATCAATATATACTTGATATTATCAATCAATAAATACTTGATATTAATCAAAATATACTTGATATTGTCAATCAAATAATACTTGTTATTAATCAATATATACTTGATATTATCAATCAAAATATACTTGATAGTATTAATCAATATATACTTGGTATTTTTAGCAGATCATATTCATGACGTAGATATCAACCCAACATGTGTTGGATGTGGCGATTTTCTAGGCAATATAAATACGTTCAGTAGTTTGTCACTGCTTTGTAAATGGTCCTGATGCACAATTGCCTGTTGCAAGGATCGAACTCGATACACTGGCCGTCACAGAATCTCTCTATACCACTTCACCACATAGCGGATAATACTTGATATTATCAATCAAAATATACTTGATATAAATCAAAATATACTTGATATTACGAATACATTCTCTTTCTAATTCCATTTATGAGATTGTATGGTCTAGTTCATAGAAGAAAAACTACAAAATAGACAGAAAACATAACATATTGCTGGTTTGCAGTCAACGCTAATTAGGTTGCAGATGCTGTGGTTACATTGCCCAGAGACAGGTCGAATCGGATTTACTTACCACGAGCAATAGTCCGATAGATTTTTCAATAGCAGACACTCTAGTCCCAAGCTTAAGCTTTTGTCCAGTAGTAATGACACTAGGGAAAATACTACGAGATGGATACTGCTTGTGAAGAAATGTGAACACTTGAAATCCAAGACGTTACTACGGACATGAGATAATGAGTGAATTCTTGGAATGTTGGAATATGGGAATCTCCCTACTGACAAGGTCACGATATCCGACTGCCGGAGCCCAAGTGGAGCAAATAATAGCACAGCATTGTACATTTTGTAAGAGGCGAGTAAAGCGATTATCAGATGAAATTTAATCTTCATTTTCATCTTATGAGGATGTATTATTTCATATGTGACCCGGGGTGCAAAGGGAACGCACTGCTCTCGGCGGACCCAGGGTTAGGAGATAACCAAAATCCCAAATTTACCTCCTTGCGGTGCACCCTTTAACAGAAAACAGCAGCTCGAGCTGATTCTGGCCAAATCATTTGGGGATCGTGTCCGAAAATGTGGAGGATGCAGATGGAAAGAGATTTGACTGTAAAAGAGACAGACAATATCTCCAACACCATTTGTGTCACCACATACAGCGACACTGTCTACATACAGTGACGCCTGTTAGTCCAGTCAGAACATTGGAGGGGCGGCCAATGTAAAAGGCACGTAAAGGTGGATGCATGGAAAGAAACAAATATATGTCATAATGAGTACAATGACACAATGAAAGGGCAGAACAGAACCCGAGGGCGGCGCGAACTGCAAATGAAAAGTGAAAAGTTCATAGGAAAGAGGAACTATAAGCTCTGTTAGTTCGAGGCGAGCTTCTAGTTACCTGTGATCCTTATAGGCAGAGACACAGACCCAATCACCGGCGTTCGGTAAAGCAAGAAGACCTAAACCAACTCTAATGTCGAGCCTTCGTATACCGGAAATATGCTCGCGAAGAGAAAGGGTTCCGAACCCGATGGGCTTAGGCAAGAAAGGGACAAAGATGACAGTCCTGGCCAAACTCTACTGTCAAGATTTCCTATACCGGAAATACACTTGCAGAAAGAAAGGGTTCAGTACCTGATGGGCTCAGGCGCTATTGGGACAAGGTCGCTCAGCTCAAGAACGCCTTTCTCTCAAACGCGTGGTGTGACTCAAACTTGTGCGAGGGCTCCACGATGTCTATGAATGACGCTTAGGGTAGGAGGAAGAACAAGCCAGGGTCCAACTCTTTTGGCGAGTTCTTCCTCATACGGAACCAGGCTCGTGGAATAGGAACGGTTCAGTACCCGATGGACACAGGCAGAGTTTGTGCAATTGCACGAGATGGATTCATGGACGGTGGAGCACCTATTGCCAGATAGACGCGCTCGACAGGCGTCTTGGCGAAGAGGCACTACACACCAGCGTGCCCGGCGACAGATAGAGGCTGTCACGGACTACGGACCAAACCCGAAATAAAGGAATAACGAAAACGGAATTGCTGGACCTCGGACGTCCTGATCACAAATGGCCAACTAGGGTGCATATAATCACAATTCTACTGTGTAACTTGCAGCACAACGTACTTCACGCTCCCTGACAGATCTCACTCTATTTGACAACTGTAGTTCACAAGTGCTAGGCACTTAATTTTAATAATTTTATTAATTTTAATTTTATTATGGACTCTCTCGGGCAGTCACCTTTCTTCCCTGCTGAATGAGATTTAGTCATCATCATCAGGTGCCATGCCAGCTGGGATAAGCGATCATGGCTCTCCACATCTTTCTATCTCCAGTATTATGTATCAAAATCGTTGCGGTTTCCCTGTTGTGTCAGGTTGTCAAACTGTCTAATACTTTCACACGTTGTCGTCCTCTGCCTCTGTTGTCTTCAATCTTGCTTGTTGTGACTATGTTCTCCAAACCTCCCTGTTTCATGAAGTGGCCAAAAAGTAAAAAAAACATTTCTCTTATATTATTGATTAAGGTCCGCTTCGCAATTGACTCTTTCAACACCTCCACATTATTTTTACTGGCAGTCCATGGTATTCTCAGCATCCTTCTATAGAATCACACCTGTATTGCCCCTAATTTCTCATTGTTCAGTTCCCTTATTGTCCAAGACTCGCACCCATATGTTAGTATAAGAGTTATATAGCGCTGTAGAATTCTCTTTCTTACCTATAATGACAATATAATATTACATAATATATTTTTAATTTTTATGAATGTTGTTTTTGCCTGCCCTGTTCTGCTTCTTATTTATTTTGAACATCTTCCATCTGCTGGAATCGTTATATTTGAATTGGTGGACCTGTTTTAATACTATATCATTCACTTTGAACTTGCAAGGTGTTTATTTTTTTTTTTTAAATAACCATTACTTCTGTTTTCTTTATATTTAGGAAGAGGTCTTTCTCCTAACTTTCTGTGGCTACTACATTAATTAAATCTTGAAGGTCTTCCTCACTTTTTGCAATCAGTACAGTGTCATCCGCATAAGATTTAATACATGCGTGAAAATAATAGTAGAATGAAATAAATCGTCGACACCTTTTGAGCACAAATGTGTATTAAAAGATTCGATTCATCACGGACCAACTCGGGGATATATGATATATACATAGGCAGGTGTTACTGGTAACATTTACAGATATAGATTTCGCAAGCTGAAGACAGATGTCAAATAAAGTGAGATCTGTATGGACTGTAGTGCTCCCACTAATGTTAACTACAGGAATAGTTCAAGTATAATGACGGATATATGCAAACAGGTATATATCATATGACAAGTGCCATTATGTGATATACTGGTGTAGTGGTTATGCTGATTCCTTGTTCTCAATAGGATGCGAATCCGAATTCAACCTGTAACATTTTGTTTACAAATTATTTTTTTAATGAAGATTCATATGGATTATCGTTTGAAGTTACAGAAATACGTGCTGTGAGTGGTACTCTACGCCGACCTGGTGGCTCTTCGTTGAGATGGATAGATTACATATCGGGAAACGCGAGTACAATATAAAATTAGCCATCTGTGAATTTTGAACTCCTTATTTTATAAACTTTGAACAAATGACATTAAAAGTTGCAGTGTGTAACAGTAACAGTGTGTAACAGTAAAAGTGTGTGACAGTAACAGTGTGTAACAGTAACATTAGGTCATTTGATAATGCTTATGTTGGTCTACTTTTGAACACAGCCCATATATCTGCATAACTTAACAGTAATCAAGATATTAAATGATATTATATGCAGATTTCAACGTTATGGTAGCATTCGGTTGCACACAAAATCACTCCTCGCAGTATGTTTAATGTGGGTGTGTATATATATATATATAAATACTATAATAGAAACAGAGGTTCCTGAGGCAATTGCTGGTTTCAGATCAAGCAGAGGCACCAGAGATCATATATTCAACATGATAATTATAATAGACAGATAGAACGAATTCAATATAGAGTTACATGCATGTCTAATTGGTTATACCAAGGCTTTAGATTGTTATATTCCACAAACAAGACAAGTGATAGGGGTTACTGGAGGTCTGTTGCAGCCAACCTTCGTTGCGGAGACGGCAATTGATGATAATTGCCATAGAGACTGATTCAAAGATGTATCCAGTAAATGACACAAGATAAAATCATGTACACATATGGTTTGGTAATAGAGACTTTAACAAAAACTGTTGCGGAATGAATTGTATCGTCTACTACAATAACAATGAAGTGTTAGAGATATATACTGCTTGTCCCACAGCAACGGGTATGCGAATGGAGTCCGCTTCCTACAATTATTGCTATTCATTTCATTGGCGATGGTCAACATGATGCCCTTGATATCCAGGCCATTGCCCTCTGATCCTATACCACGGATGTTAGATCTAGGTACGATCTTTAAAATATATTTTTATTTTATTTTTTAGTTATGTATGTGACAAACTAAATGCTGACCCGAATTCGAGTGCTGAGATGTTATATCGAACAAATTGTTTTTTTTATGGATGTGAAGCATGAAAAATGACAGCAAAAGACAAAACAAAATAGTGACAGCAGAAATAGCATGTCTACGAAGAATACCGGGAGTGCCATTAAGACATATAATTAGAAACGATATCATCAGACAGATAACAATTCCAGTATTGCAACGCATCAAAAGACAACAGGTCAAGTAGTTTTCAAACGCTTCCAGACTACTAACAGACATCATGCCACAGATTACCATGACACATAGACATAACGGCTATAAATCCAGAGGCAGACCATGTAAAAGATGGATCACAGAAATCAAAGACGTCACAGGAACAAGCTTACAAACAGCGCGCAGGAAAGCGATCTTCAGATATCTCTTCTACCCATGACGCTGCAAGGCTAACACGGGATACAACGTATAGATAGATAGAAGCATGGACTGTAAACAAAAAAAAATTCAAAAGGAACTGGAGGTTACAGTGATGTAGTTTCTCAGAACAATGATGAAAATAGCATGAACAGCTAAGAAAACTAATGCAGATGTTCTAACTGATGCTGGCGTAAAAAGACGAATCATATAAAACATTAAGGGCAGACAGTCAAGGTTTTTTACGGCATGTGCTGAGAAGAACACAGCTTCAACAGATAATAACCACTGGAAAGATCAAGGGGAGAGGAGACAGGGAAAGGCAGAGCGAGACGTTGCAAGATGGAACAGTATTCTGGCATGGGAGAAGTTCACCAACCGAGCTTATTGACAACACAAGAGACAGAGAATCGTTGAGAAACATGATAGCCTACACCATTCGGAATGGCACTTGATTGACTGCTTGATTGCTACTCTCACGCATTTTGGACTTGATTCCGACCATTCATTTGCTTAAAATTTGGTTTCTGTGATCCCTGTATTGCTGTCCATGTTGTTTTGGGTAACAATCTTTCTTTTTTCTGTTCTCATATCAAGTCCCGTTTTCAACAAAACCCGCTTCCACCACTACATGTTTACACGTACGTTATTGTCATCTTGAGCGTCGCATTGTTTACATATCTGCATTATTGTTCCTTTGTGGTGGTAAAATTGATTATATTGTTTTTCACTGTTTGTTTTGTACATTCTTGATAAAGACTTAACGGTTCGAAACAGTGAAAATGTCTTGTATATTCTTATTTGTATGTTTTCGTGTTTACACCCCATAGCGATATAGTGATAATCTCTTAGTTGTCATCAAGTGAACCTTAAAAAAACCCATGTTCTACCTAAGTACCATTCCAGTCTCGCGTTATCAAATTTTAACATTCAAATGTTATACTACTGTCATGTTTTAAATTTCATGTTTTAACCTTCAAATGTTATATTGCTGTCATGTTTTAACCTTCAAATTTTATACCACTGTCATGTTTTAACCTTCAAATGTTATATTGCTGTCATGGTTTAACCTTCAAAAATTATACCACTGTCATGTTTTAACCTTCAAATATTATATTACTGTCATGTTTTAACCTTCAAATGTTATACCACTGTCATGTCTTAACCTTCAAATGTTATATTACTGAAATGTTTTAACCTTCGAATGTTATATTGCTGTCATGTTTTAACCTTCAAATGTTATGCCACTGTCATGTTTTAACCTTCAAATGTTATACCACTGTCATGTTTTAACCTTCACATTTTATACCACTGTCATGTTGTAACCTTCAAATGTTATATTACTGTCATGTTCAACCTTCAAATGTTATATTGCTGTCATGTTTTAACCTTCAAATGTTATACCACTGTCATGTTTTAACCTTCAAATGTTATACCACTGTCATGTTTTAACCTTCAAATGTTATATTACTGTCATGATTTAACCTTCAAATGTTATATTACTGCCATGTTTTAACCTTCAAATGTTATACCACTGACATGTTTTAACCTTCAAATGTTATATTACTGAAATGTTTTAACCTTCAAATGTTATGCCACTGTCATGTTTTAAACTTCAAATGTTATATTACTGGTATGTTTTAACCTTCAAATGTTATATTGCTGTCATGTTTTAACCTTCAAATTTTATACCACTGTCATGTTTTAACCTTCAAATGTTATACCACTGTCATGTCTTAACCTTCAAATGTTATATTACTGAAATGTTTTAACCTTCGAATGTTATATTGCTGTCATGTTTTAACCTTCAAATGTTATGCCACTGTCATGTTTTAACCTTCAAATGTCATACCACTGTCATGTTTTAACCTTCACATTTTATACCACTGTCATGTTGTAACCTTCAAATGTTATATTACTGTCATGTTCAACCTTCAAATGTTATATTGCTGTCATGTTTTAACCTTCAAATGTTATACCACTGTCATGTTTTAACCTTCAAATGTTATACCACTGTCATGTTTTAACCTTCAAATGTTATATTACTGTCATGATTTAACCTTCAAATGTTATATTACTGCCATGTTTTAACCTTCAAATGTTATATTACTGAAATGTTTTAACCTTCAAATGTTATGCCACTGTCATGTTTTAAACTTCAAATGTTATATTACTGGTATGTTTTAACCTTCAAATGTTATATTGCTGTCATGTTTTAACCTTCAAATTTTATACCACTGTCATGTTTTAACCTTCAAATGTATTACCACTATCATGTTTTAACATTCAAATGTTATATTACTGAAATGTTTTAACCTTTAAATGGTATATTGCTGTCATGTTTTAACCTTCAAATGTTATGCCACTGTCATGTTTTAACCTTCAAATGTCATACCACTGTCATGTTTTAACCTTCACATTTTATACCACTGTCATGTTGTAACCTTCAAATGTTATATTACTGTCATGTTTAACCTTCAAATGTTATATTGCTGTCATGTTTTAACCTTCAAATGTTATACCACTGTCATGTTTTAACCTTCAAATGTTATACCACTGTCATGTTTTAACCTTCAAATGCTATATTACTGTCATGTTTTGACCTTCAAATGTTATATTACTGCCATGTTTTAACCTTCAAATGTTATACCAATGACATGTTTTAACCTTCAAATGTTATATTACTGAAATGTTTTAACCTTCAAATTTTATGCCACTGTCATGTTTTAAACTTCAAATGTTATATTACTGGTATGTTTTAACCTTCAAATGTTATATTGCTGTCATGTTTCAACGTTCAAATTTTATACCACTGTCATGTTTTAACCTTCAAATGTATTACCACTGTCATGTTTTAACCTTCAAATGTTATATTACTGACATGTTTTAACCTTCAAATTTTATACCACTGTCATGTTTTAACCTTCAAATGTTATACCACTGACATGTTTTAACCTTCAAATGTTTTACCACTGTCATGTTTTAACCTTCAAATGGTATACCACTGTCATGTTTTAACCTTCAAATGTTATACCACTGACATGTTTTAACCTTCAAATGTTTTACCACTGACATGTTTTAACCTTCAAATGGTATACCACTGTCATGTTTTAACCTTCAAATGTTATATTACTGACATGTTTTAACGTTCAATTGTTATACGACTGACATGTTTAACCTTCAAATGTTATATTACTGACATGTTTTAACCTTCAAATGTTATACCACTGTCATGTTTTAACCTTCAAATGTTATACCACTGACATGTTTTAACCTTCAAATGTTATACCACTGACATGTTTTAACCTTCAAATGTTATATTACTGTCATGTTTTAACCTTCAAATGTTATACCACTGACATGTTTTAACCTTCAAATGTTATATTACTGACATGTTTTAACCTTCAAAATGTTATACCACTGTCATGTTTTAACCTTCAAATATTATACCACTGACATGTTTTAACCTTCAAATGTTATACCACTGACATGCTTTAACCTTCAAATGGTATATTACTGTCATGTTTTAATCTTCAAATGTTATACCACTGTCATGTTTTAACCTTCAAATTTTATATTACTGTCATTTTTCTATATTTTGCATAATAACAGATATTAGCAAGTGAAATATTTTGTACGTAACTTCCGCAAAAGACGGATGTGTCTGGCGATTGGTGCAATTAAATCGGCGACACAACGCATTTCCATTCTCTGGACTACATCTAGCTGGAAATCTTATAGGACCATGGTCCTGCTACAACACGATCCGACGGGAGTTTGAGAATGAGAATGAACGCTGAAGAAGAAGAAGAAAAGAACATATCATTACTACAAAATTGTTACGAATTGCATATGGCCTCAATATTGATGTCTTATCTGATACAACTAACATAATTCTTTTTAGACTACAAGACATTAAAGTTGGTGATAAATGGCAGAATATATCAATAATGCAGAAAAATGGTGATACTATGTCATATTAAGAATAAAATTATATATATATATATATATATATATATATATATATATATATATATATATATATATATATATATATATAATTACAATATATACAATATAATATAATTAATAATGCAATATAATTCATCATCATCAAGTGCCGTCTCCGCAACGAATGTTGGCTGCAACGTATCTCCAACATCTCCTATCTCTTGTCTTGGTGGTGCACTCTGCTAGACTGTAACCTGTCCATCGTGTAATGTTACTCTCCCACTTGTATCTCTGCCTACCTCTTGCTCGCTTCCCTTTGACTTTACCCTCAAGTAAGGTCTTCAATAGGGTGTCATGTCTTTTAATGTGTCCAAAGTATTTTATTTGCCTGATCTTTATTTCTCTTAGTAGTTCTTTCTTCATATTAGGTGTTTTTAGCACCTCTTTATTTGTTTTCTTCTCTTTCCATGATGTTCTCCCTATTATTCTATATACCCACATCTCAAAGGCATCAATTTTGTCTTCTAATTGTTTATTTAGTGTCCATGTTTCTGAGCCATACATTAATATGGAATAGATGTAGCATTTTATAATTCTCATTTTTAACTTGTTTAGATATTAATAATTTCCTCATGTCATTGAAGGTACTTTTAGCCTTTCCTATTCTCCTTTTAACTTCTGTTTCACATCTGCCATCATTTGTGACTATGTGTCCAAGATATTGATACTGTTTTACTTGTTGTGGTTTCTCTCCCTGTATGTTTATGTTTACCTCCTGTTCTTCTGTGTTTTTGCTGATTATCATGGTTTTTGTTTTTTGAATGTTTATATCCAGTCCATATTCATTACTTGATTTATTGACTTGATCTATTAGTCTTTGTAGTTCATGTTCACTTTCTGCTAAAAGAACAGTGCCATCTGCATATCTAATGTTGTTTATTATTTTCCCATTGATCTTGAATCCTGGTATTTCTTCTATATTTTTAAAGATATTCTCTGTGTAGATATTAAATAGGCAATATAATTAATAATATCATATTAAAAATAAATATAAAAAATGCAGTAATAAATCCAGTATTGTTAGCCTAGTGATTGTTAGACAATGTAAATACGTTTAGTATGTTGTTATTGTTTTCTGAATCTGAACTATTGGGATGGACACCTGCCTGCGACGTGGACCATGCACTATTTGGATATGCACTTGCCTGCGATGTTGAATGAACATCCCGCCGAAGACCGATGTGTCATGCCATTGTCGCAAATAAAACGGCGACATAACGCAATTCCATTCTCTGGACTACATCCTGCTGGAAATCTAATAGGACCATGGTCCTGCTACAAGAGAGATCCAGCGGGAGTTTGAGAATGAACGCTGATGAAGAAGAAAAAGAAGAATGAACGTATTCATTGATCGTCTGAGACGAGATCTGTACTTCTCGCCCACAGAACCGAACCTAGATGGCAATGAACAGACGATGAAACCTTTACTTGAAAGTAGAGTTGAGCTGAGGTGAACAAGAGGTAGCAAAGTAATAAGTGGGAGGGAAACGTCACCAGTTGAACAGGATACCATATAATAGTGTACATCACCAAGGCAAAATACAGAGAATGTCCAAGACATGTTTCAGCAAACTTCATTGCGAAGACGACACTTTGATAATGATTTCCTAGACGATAAAGAGAACCCCTATCTTCAAGACATAGTCTTATTTTCTAGATAGTTATGTACACAAGAACAAATGACAGCATTCTCTAAAGTACTATTGTATTTTGGCCGAAATTAGCTTTTTTAGTATTGCGTATTCCTTATCACTTGATTTTAGTTTGCTCTCCCTAATTCCGCTTGCTTGACATTTTCCAGAATTAGTGTCTGAGAGTCAACTGGGTAATTTGTGGAATAAATGGGAATTACTGTTAAATTCAAATAAGTCTATGGAAACTTGGAAACGTTGCTAGTTCGGAGCGCTAAATCTCTCTCGATTAAGCTCTGTGTGCGCAAATTAAAACTGGTAACGATCAGCAGATAAGGTACTTACACAGAACAAATGGTAGTTATTTTCACCGTTCATAGACTATCAGACTAGTGGGCACGACAACACATAGATCGCAGTATAAAAAACACACTTAGGGATCACGAAGAAAAAAGCAGCGATAACAATAGTAAACCACAAAAAAACAAGAAAAAAAATAAATAACAGTATTAAAAATACACTCACGGACACGGAAAAACAGATAACAGTATTCAATACACACTCACGGACAATAAAAAACATAGAAAACACTATAAAAAACAGACTCACGGACACGAAAAAAACAAAAACAACAGTTTAAAAACAGACAACGTTTCTGATTTTTTTACTCATGAAACTACAAACAAACAGAGAACAAACGACACATATAACAGTAACATCTAATATCAGGATTAAATATAAAATATTTTTATGATAAAATTATATTATTCGCTTACTTTATGTGTGTATTTTATTTGAGAAAAAACCGTATGGTTGAAACATCAATTTGGCCTGTTTTGTATGTTACTTATGTCGTTTTCGTGTCCGATGGCCTGATGGTTTGTTTGTTAACGGTTAAACTCACTAACGTGTGACCTATGTACGTACCTTATTGCTTACACAGTTTTACCGCGGTTTGATTAATTATATAATTATCCATTCACGATCAGCTAAAGTTTGAATAGCTTTCAACATTTTGTTGCTTCATACAGGCATTGCTATCTGTATTTGAATGTATTGATGGAATATTGTTTTCAAAAAGAAATATGGTAGAAATAGCACACACAAAATTAACGTATGAAGTTGTGATAAATAGCACAAACCAAATTAACGTATGACGATGTGATAAGAAACAGCACAAACAAAATTAACGTATGAAGTTGTGATAAGAAATAGCACAAACCAAATTAACGTATGAATTTGTGATAAGAAATTGTCTATTTACAAAATAGAAGGAAGTAAACGGGATCTGAACCAGATCCGTTTAGCTGGCATCTACTCGCCTCGCAAATTGACTTATTACGTATCCACCCTCTCATCGGATACCCTAACACTGTGCAATACCAGGAAATGAAAAAGCAGACCAACTGGCTAAGGAAGGTGCTGCCGACGACCATCCGAACGTACGAATGACCTACCATCAGAAAGAAAACAGATGATCAAGTCAATAAGAAAGTCACACACACCAACACAAGATGGCTAACACATTATGAACCGATCAGAACAAGTTCTAATTCTACGTCTCAGAACGGGACACAACCGACTCCGCAGTCACATGTATACAAAGTTCAAGATTGGCAACACAGCCATGTGTACATGTGGACAGGCAGCACAGAGTGCCAAACATATACTTCAAGAGTGTTCTGAGCATGAAACGCTGAGGCAGACATATTGACCAGAGGAAACAACACTGTAATCGACGTTCTATGGGCCACGGTATGAACTACAAAAGACAGTGAGTTTTATTCAGGAGACAGAATTATAGATGTAGACATGTTTCAAGTGAACGAAAGAAGAAGAGTCATTACGTTTTCAGTATTCAACCAATAGGCATCTCCACAACAGATGCTATTTAGCCAAGGCTTCTAGTGAGTATCAAGATATGAATATGGTATGGTCGATCGACACACAGACACCACGCACTACACAGATTTGTAATTTCTTCAAGAACCAAAAAAACATTGAATACTATATTTTGCCATCAGGACTCAATTTACAATGCAAACCATATCAAGAATTGCAGACTTTAACAGCAACAAGGGACAGTGTCTCCGTAATTGTAGTGGTTTCCTTTTATATTTCACTAATTACAGTGAAATATTCACTTCGCAGCCGTACCGAGATTGTCATCAAGCCGGACGATAAGAGGGTGCTGTTCTCGCCTGGTGTAACGACCTCTATCAAAAAAAGGGTGGTCAGGGAAAGTGGTCCAATCCCTTGTTCTACATAGCCAATACATTTCAAGAAAGATCCGATTGTAGACCACAACAACACATTGTCTACCACCATCAAGGGTTTAATATCTGACAACCTCCTCAGGACTACAGCCAATGCTCTATGTCTCAATGAAATCAGTGTTGGTAAACCTGCATTTTATATGCTACCTAAAATTTACAAGCCTTTCAACCTCTGCAGACCTCTTGTCTGGAACCTGCGCTACGGAACTCATCTCGGACTTCCTGTTTAGTGTCTTTCAACCATTAGTGAAGCACATCCTGATATATCTGAAAGACAGTAACAATGCATTGTCTATCGTGACCCCTATTGCACTGTCCCCCGCTCACACATATTGTCTCTTTCTAATTATTGCCTGCTCCCTTTACACCATCATACCACACTTAGATAGACTCAAGGTCTTGAATTTAGCATCGATAACCATGCCCATCCCATTGTGTCTACCTCTACTTGAAGCGCTACATTGCATCGTTAAATACCTCACTGAAAGCGATTCATATAGA
Source organism: Meghimatium bilineatum (assembly GCA_034231615.1). Classification (NCBI taxonomy): domain Eukaryota; kingdom Metazoa; phylum Mollusca; class Gastropoda; order Stylommatophora; family Philomycidae; genus Meghimatium; species Meghimatium bilineatum. The sequence goes on along the minus strand of CM067321.1, from coordinate 64,106,574 downwards.
CCAAGATACATGGGAAGAACTTGCACAGAATAGATCTACATGGCGCTCTACAATCAAAAAGAGCGCATCGTCTTGTGAAAAGAGAAGAAATGCTGCAGCCCAACAGCGGAGAGTAGCTAGAACGTCACGGAAAGACCAATATCCGCCTACAGTCGTCATTCCATGTTCGAAATGTCCAAGAACATTTACAGCTTGAATAGGGCTCATTAGCCATCTACGAACTTATATGCATGGTCATAATTCTAACTGAATTTTCAAAAGTGGATGTAAAAATGGTGATCATCACTTGTGATGGACGAACACACACATACCTCTACTCTCATCCGTCATGCGAAGCTTGTGCTCACACTTAACAAATTTGAGTTCGATGGACATTTCTTTGACCAAATCAGTGGGATCGTCATGCGTACCAGAATGGGGCTCAGCTTCTTTGAGCACCAGGTATGGTCACATTGAGCACCAGGTATAGTCACATTGAGCACCAGGTATGGTCACATTGAGCACCAGGTATGGTCACATTGAGCACCAGGTATGGTCACTTTGAGCACCAGGTATGGTCACATTGAGCACCAGGTATGGTCACATTGAGCACCAGGTATGGTCACATTGAGCACCAGGTATGGTCACATTGAGCACCAGGTATGGTCACATTGAGCACCAGACATGAATCCTATAATGGGAGCTTCACATTATTGTTCCATAGGTATATTGATGATGGGGCCGGCGTCACTGACATGTCTGATGCGTATCTGACATGATGTATACACTTCATCGATAACTTCCATCCATCCATCATGATAACATCGGAAATCTCCACCTCCCATGTGAACTTCCCGGATAATCCATCACAATCCAACCCTCCTGTCTTAGCACATGGGTACACTACAAACCGACTTATGACCATAGCTTTCTCCTCTACACCTCCTCTCATCCGTCTCGTGACGATTCCTTTCCATTCTCTCTACTTCTTCGACTCAGGCGTCTGTGTAGTTGTGAGAACTTTCTCGTGAAAGCCCTTAAGATAATCGATTTCTTCCTCTGAGGCATATACCCCGACATGGTCCTCGAATCTTTCCAGTTTCGAGTGTGCAGCTTCTACCACCAAGATACGCTTTTTAGCATTCAAATGTATTTCTCTTCGAACAGGGCTAAACCAGCACTTATATTCGACACCCATAGTGCTGATGTCCGTCATGTACTATTCCGACATTTTCTTTTTCTCCAGTGGAATCCCAAGACGCAGGAAATGTTATGTGATCCCTCCTGGTTGCTTACAGACGTGACAGGAACCTAAAGGATTTTTTGGTAGGAGTCATCTCAATCCTGACGTCCTAAACATTTTAGCAACATCAGCTGCACACGTAAAATATGCGCTATACTTGTGCAGCAGTACATTCAAGTGACGATCACGTCCTGCATCTCAGACGACCTGACCCGTCACATGCTTGAAAACCGATATATATATATATATATATATATATATATATATATATATATATATATATATATATATATATATATATATATATATATATATATATATATATATATATATATATATATATATATATATATATATATATATATATACGGTACAATATGAGCGCATGACCGTGTGAATAGAACGCCGTTCTCAGACACTTGAGGTTCCGGATGCAAGCCACGGTTGCGGTCCAATTTTTTTAAATTCCGGAGGTACAATCAAAATCCTTCCTGTACATGTCGCAACATCTGCTATGGCAAAGCAGCCTTTTCTCCAGGGCCCATAGAAAACCATCCTGCACTCCTTCACAGGAAAACATGCAGCAATGAAAGAAAGAATATATATATCAAGTTGGTACGATTGAACATTTCGGGATCAATGCCCGCCAGTCGTATGGATGATATCATGGTGTTCTATCATTTCTCTGTTTATCTTGTTTCACATGTGTTTTGATTTGTTTTGTATATTTTCTGTTTGTGTTCATTCACACCTATCATAGTTGCATCCCTTTCGTCGTATCTCAACATTTAACTCTGCAATGTGAACGTTAATAACGCCATACTTGCTCGTCTGTTTTTGTTGTACATGTAGACTTGATAAAGGTCTTGTGGTCGAAACGTCGATTCATGTTCGTTATTATGCGTTTTTATAGTGACTAGCTAAATGTCATTATGCTGTTTCAAGTTTCGCCTGACAGATTTCAGCTTTGCTGTAGAGAGAACATATCGATCTACTGTAAGTACGTTCTCACTGAATCTGTGCACACTCTCTATTATTAAACACACGGGCACACACCATATAATCTCTTTTCGCATATGTGTGCATTGTGTGTTTTTGTCCCGCTGTGCGGAAAAAGGGTACAGATTATGAAAGTACCAATAAATCTCTAAAGCATGAAATTGTACAACCAGCTCAGAAAACAAAAGCAACCTATTCAACGTAAAAGTATCTGTAAAATGACTCAAACCATACAAGTATTGGTCCAATCGCTGTATTTTAAACAGAATATGCGACTAATAAATATGTATATGCATGTATGTAATTATTTGTATGTCCTTTTGCGTCTTTCAGACGGTCATAGAGCAAACAAGAGAAGTAATCCTGTGCAAATTTTATCCGGAATTTGGGATTTTTCCAACGATCATGTCACAGCAGCCGAACCTATTTGGTTTACTTTTTTTCTTTCATATTTTTAAATATATTATTTTAGATAATAATTTATTGCTGTTTATGTCTTCGGGATGTAGGTTTTTTTCCAAATGTATTGGTTAATGCGACTCATCCCGCAGGAGACCAAGAAGTACCAGAAATTTCATGTTGAAAAATGTATCAGAGAAAGACTCACAATTCGAAGTCGAACCAAGACACACAGAATGTCATTCTCTGGACTACTTCCTGGTAACAGTCGATTGTTTGAGAATGAAAGAGGAAGATGAAATATATTGGTGAAATATTCCTCCCAGGTCAAGAGAATTAACTGACATGATCATCAGACACAATAATGTGTCAACAGGGTTACCGTCAGACAGTTCGAAAATAGAATTAAGAAATTAACGATATAATAGGGCAAAGAGCCCCGCAAGTCTGGCACTTTGTAAAAAATAACATATTATTACCATCACCATCCTTATCTGTTCTGTACATTTTTATCTTCACATTGGTTTGAGGCAAAGTTCTGAAATTGGCAAGTTTGCTTGGAATTTTGGCTAAATCTTTAATGCGCTTACCGCATAAAGTCTTATGTAAGGATGTTCTTGGAAAGATGAGAAGGAATTAATGATTCTTTAATAGTGACTTATTTTTCTTCAACTCTTTGCATAAATGTTGGAATTGACTATAACCACTTATTGTCAAATGTAGACGTGGAACTTGAAACTGACTATAGTGTCTTATTGTAAAAGGTAGACAGGAATGTTGGAACTGACTATAGTGACTAATTGTCAAAGGTAGACGTGAATGTTGGAACTGACTATAGTGACTTGTCAAAGGTAGACGTGAATGTTGGAGCTGACTATAGTGACTTATTGTCAAAGGTAGACGTGAATGTTGGAACTGACTATAGTGACCTGTCAAAGGTAGACGTGAATGTTGGAACTGACTATAGTGACTAATTGCCAACGATAGGAAGGAATATCGGAACTGACTCTAGTGAATTATTTTGAATGGTTGGTATGAAATGGTATCGGAATAGTGTGACATTGTCAACTGTGGGCATGAAATTCGGAATTTATTATACTATAATGAATTATTGCCAATGAGGGACATGAATTTGGGATAATACTATAGCATACTATTTCCTATAACGCACACACATTTTCGAAATGATTATATTATAGTGAATTATTTATAATGACAGACACGAATTTTGGAACCGATAACACTGACTGTTAAAGACTAATAAAAATACAAGTCAAACAAGTAAAACATTTTGGACGTTAAAAATACATGATACTTTGTTGTTGATAACCTAACTTAAAGCTAGGGTTAGCGAGATGTTTACAAGAGGTTGCCAGAAATGCAAGTGAAAGGAAAACATGAGTTGGACACGATATAGTCTAGCAGAGTACAACATGAAAGCAAGCGACAGAGGACATTAGAGGTCCGTTGCAGCCTTCTTAGAAGAGACAACACTTGATGATGATGATGTTAATACATCGCATAAAACAAATATAAACAGAACGAAACCAAAAGACTATGTGAAAACGTATGAAAGGAATAAGATAAATCAAGCTAAAATGTTATATGAACAATACATTTGCCAAAGGAAATGTTATATGAGCTTATATATTTGCCAAGGAAATGTTATATGAACAAATATATTTATCAAGTAAATGTTATATGAAAACTACATTTGTCAAGG